>VUQH01033844.1:0-27596 GCA_015106775.1 Etroplus canarensis | reverse complement strand
GAAGATTCATGGATGTAATGAAGGAGAACATGCAGAGGGTTGGTGTGAGGGTAGAGGATGCAAGGGATAGGATAAGATGGAGGCAGATGATCCGCTGTGGCGACCCCTAACGGGAGCAGCTGAAAGAAGAAGAAGAAGAAGAAGACTATATTAGATTCCCATGGTCACTATGTAACCTCTATCTCAGTAAAATCCCTATTTCTTCATCAGTGCTGACCTGATCCGACCCTGCTTGATGTGATGTGAGGCCAGATGCCATGGTCAGTTTGTGTTTTTATTAACATAACATATGTAGCACTGAAACTGATTTCATATTATTATTTTAAACAATTTTAGCTGTGGCAACAGCTGACAGCAATGATGGCAGACTTGACATGATGACACCATGAATACATATGATCCAATGATGAATTTGCTTTTTGTTTAGTGGTAATTAAACAGTTAGGGAGACATGACTAAAATGTAATTAAAAACAAAAAAAAATCACAGACATCGCCACCTAGTGGCAAATCTGTATTTTCAAAATCGCTGAAAATCTAACCAGTTCCAGTTCCAGTTTTTGTGCTATGGCAATGAAATGAAGGGTTTTGGGGTATATACTAAAACCTCTGAGTAGAAACAACAGTTGAAATAAAGGAGCATTAAGAAAACGTTCACAGTCGATTTAAAAAACAAACAAACCACAAGACACCTCAAATTTGACTAAAAACAAGTGAAAATATCAAGGTATTTAAAACTGATTTAAAATCGACAGCTGCTGGACAGGTCTATATGTGGGAATGGCAAATGACTCCAGAGGGCAATAATGGTCACCTGTAGGTTTGAGATTAGTGGGGCACTGAGAGAATTTGTAGGGAGGGTAACCTCCCTAAAACTATGTAGTATTCTCTCTTTTACAGAATATGTGACAAACAGTTTAATAAATTAAATCAAAGTCACATAAAATGCCTATTCACCCCCCTTGGATGTTTCACCCTTTTATTTCTTTAATAAATGAAATCATGGTCAATATAATTTGGCTTTTTTGACAAGAATTTGCTAACTGAAAACAGAGTTTTACAAACTAATGTTAGTTTGTCAAACTCCTTAATATCACGGAATCAACTTCACTGCTGCATACATAAGTTCTTAATCATTCAATTTTTATGAAAAAAAACAGAAAAAATTAAAAAATAGCATCTAGCCTCACATCATGTCAAGTGGGCTCAGGTCAGGTCAGCATTCATGAAGAAAAGGGGTTTTCGGGGATATACCTTTAGTAGTCGCATGATGGCTGGGGGGGGGGGATCTATTGAATGATGCTGGTGTGTTGATAAGAGTCCTTGAGAAGAGCAGCTTAATAAATGGGTAGCAATAAACAGGAAGACACTGTAAATCTGTTTTGATAATTCTTTTATTTTTCCAATACATTTACACTGAGTTTTGTGTGTTAAGTCAAATTGAAATTTCACAGCTACAGCTCATTCTGCCCTTAAATGTTTTACATAAGTATGCAGTTGTTTTTAATGCACTTACAGGTGTTTTAACAATATTTGATATTTTATAAATGAAGTATTTATCTATTAATTAATCATCAGTAGGCAACAATACCGTTACATTCAGAGACAACTGAATGCTACAACATTACAAATGAAGGCCTTGGCATCTAAATATAAGTGAAAGAGAAGAATGTGCTCATTTTTAGCAATGCTCACAAGTAAACATTTGAACACATGTGCATTAAGCATAGGATCATGTTTTTAAAGAGTGATTTAAGCAGTCAACAAGTTGGCAAAGATTTACACAGAAGTAAGAATCATCAATATTAACAAAGTGCTTTACTTTATAAAAGCATAGGTATAAAACTGTTGTCAGAGACAAGAACCAGCCCACATTTTTTCCTTTTATTACCAACCTGTAAACATATCAGGTACTGTAAACACATCTTACCATTCAGAAAAAGTTAAAACTACTGCTTAACAGTTGCTTTTATCACAAAGTGACTGCATACAAAGGTATTACAAGTGATTAATCATTTTGAAAAGAACAATCTGTACACATTTTGACAACCAACAAAATATTTTTTTAAGTTGCACTCTTAAAAATAGAGCACTGTGCTGCAATTAGACACCCTTGATGAGTAGAAAACAAAATAAGGTTCACTGGCAAAAGGCACCGAAGCGTAATATCTAACACACTGTATGAAACGGTAAGGTCGATCTGTCTACTACAATTTATGCAAAGCTAAGGCAGTATAATGAGAATATACATTTATTTATTTTTCTTTTATATACACAGTCAGTGTTGAACTTGTGTTTGAAGAGCTATTTAGCAAGAACGGATACTACATGGAGGTGAATCAATAACTTTGTTATGCCAATTTGACAATACTGAATGAGTGGAAATTACATTTATAGTTATCCATAGTACTATTTCAGAACAATACAACACTGCAAGTAGTCACTTCTTTGGATCAAACTACAGTGTAGTTAGACTCTTAATGGTCCTGGTATCGGTAAATCACTACTACACTGATTTAATGATTATTTTAACTATAGTTGCTCAAATGTGTTTGTAGCCTGCACATTTTCTGCCAGAAATGCTCTTGAGGTCCATATATTTGGGACATTACAGAGTTTCTAAAAGACTGGAATGAAAAATGTAAAATACAGAAAATTTGAAATAACAAAAGCAGTTTCTTCATTTAAAGAGACTTTAGATAGTAATATCTGAATAACAGCACTAGAGACACAAATTAAGTCATGACTATGTTTTGTCATCCTTATGTTAAATTATTGGCTTTGCATTTGATTATTTCTATCCTAAAGCCCACTTTAAACACCTAAATGGTAGCCACAGTATGTAGTGAAGAGACAGGTTTCTAAGACGAGCAACATAAGACCCTTAAGTTTCACAATGACCTGAGGATGGATGTATAAACGATGTACGCACAAAAGCCATGAAGTTGTATTTATAGACTAAGAATTCATCAGACAATGACCACACACTTAAAAGAGAAAAATCAGGCCTGATATAGTGAAGGTGAAACAGAATTTAATGTACCAAATTGCCAATTTCACATAGCCTGCATTTATTATATGTACACACCATTTACATAGTCCACTGTAAATAATTTAATGTGTGCTAACTTTTATCAGGCCTCCTAATGCTAACTGTGGGTGCTATAAATAGCTGTGGCTGGGTACATTGGTATAATGATCTGATTTCCTCATACGGACAGATGAGCTTTCTTGCCTCTCTTTTGGAGTCTTTTTTCAAACCTCTGTCAGCGTTCTTTTCTCTAAATCTGCCCCGATTACTTTTTCCTTTTCAGTAGATTTTCTTCAGTTTGTGATTTCACAACAGAGATCATCACATGAAACATTTCCTTTCCCCCTGCTTTCTCTGATGAGTGTTCTCAGTTCCATGTTTACCATAACTGTCCTCATTCTCTGCTGTAGTTTTCATGGTCATATCCAATACCTTGTGGTATAAATGGTGAAGAAATATAAAATATGGGATAATCTCCATTTATGGCTAATGGTGCAAATGGAAATCAGTCTAGTGTATGTACTTACAATTTCACAATCACTGACATTAATAACAGAGGACCATGTGTACACGAGGCTTTAAAGGTCTGACTGAGAGAATGTATGTCTGCCTTTATGTAGTTGTGAACTATACAGGGTTTTATGCTTCTGGCCCCAAATGTGAGAAGCTGAGCAAAAAGTGATTCTGACTAAACTAAATAAAACAACTATTTTAAAAGGTAGCTTTTATCATATACTGTACAGCTTTCCTTCACATATATTTATATACCATTACTTCACAGAATCATGTATCATGTTCTTTAAATATCTGAACATTTTAGCAGAACAAATGAGTAAATACAGCGCTGAGTGACTTACATTAGAGAATTAAATAATAAGAAGACCTGATTTGTAAACTTTAGAACAGACATCAGCATCATAATACTCCCGTCACTCCAGATTTATTGTCCTTTTTTCATGTATGCCCCAAATGAGGACCCAAGTGAAAGTCGTGGCTGTCCTTCATCTGTCACAGCCAGCAGGTCAAGACCCCCCCTTTCATTACTTCACTATGATAGAAGTAACATCCTTTCAACTCATTCACCGCACTAATCCACCCCGTCGAAGCCTTGCGCATTCTCAATAGCGATGTTAAGTTTCTCCCTCAGTTCCTCAAAGGACTCATAAGGAGGAAGGTCCAGCCGGTTAAAGCTTTAAGAGGGAAAATATAAACAAAAGGAAAACCAGTTAAAGTTACATCAACAGTGGCAAAAACGGAACATGCAGCAACGTCAGATTTTTTAAATACTGGGCGGTGTCAGTGGAGCTGATTACAGTAAGCAGAGTGAGAAGTGTGAGGACATACCACCAGTGGGCTTCCGAAAACTCTGCACTATGAGATACAGTAGTTTGTGACAGTAATTTGTACCACAGACTGTATAAAAGATGGAAACAGATTCCAGGTCTAAAAAATAAACCTGCATAGGTCGATAGTGAATGAGCATGCAATGCCCATGGTTTTTCAAGTGACTGACATGGTTGTGCACTCCTACACACAGCTTTGTAGACTGTCATCTACCTGTCGTAGCTGTGGACTGTCATAAGGCAGCAGTGTTAAAAATATGTGGAACAGCCAGTTTGTGAGCTCCCTTGTTCGGTCCTTCATTCCTGGATGGTTTATCACATTGAAGTGAAAGAGTGTTAAAAACTATAAAAACTGCAGCCACTGCCTCGGCTTCTCATGCTGCTTTATGATCTTTAGTGTATTTTCCCCACATTTCTCCCCTTTGTTGTAACCTCTGTCCTCCTTTTTATATTTGGGCAAACTTTTCAACCAGTCAGCATTTTACCTATGTATAGTGCCATTCCCATTGCCATTGGGTTAAGTATGGTGGTGAGTCTGTTGGGGCCTGAGACAAAAATTCACAGGGGCCCCTCCAACCAACATTCATTACCATTATTTTATAAATATTCTGACAATATAATACTGTTAATACTGTAACTACTCACTTCTACACCACTTTTTTACATCGTGTACAGCAAACCTGAAAAGACTAGGCTGCTCTGCTAGCTAACTAATGTTAGATACCAAAGTAAACAATATAAATAATGCAATACTATTAAGGCTAAACTAGCTCCATTTAGTTATTTAGTATTATATTTAATCCTCATTATCTACTCCAGTCACTAATGCCTCACTTTTTTGCCTCCTTCTTTTTCTTCTAATTTGCAACACTTACAGAAGGATAAGAAGGATCTCCATTTTTGTTGTGTCTTTCATTGTTTTCATTAGGTTTGTTTAAACAGAATCAATAGGAGTGAGTGGAGTAAGGTGGGGCTCCCTTGGGGAAGTCAGATCTTTTCCACAGTCATGGCAGACTAAACGATAATTATTGCCAATATGTTAGGTTCATCAGCCCTCGAGGGCCCCCCCACTGGCCCTGGGCCCCAAGCAGTTGTGTACCTTGCCTGGTGGCAAGTAGCACCTCTGGCTACGTGCTGTTGTTTTTTTTTTTTGTTTTTTTTAAGGAGTGCACGTAAGTACTTTTGTGTAGGTTGCATACCCAAAGTCCTTCCCTCTGCACAGCCAAATACCTACACAAACTGACAATTATGGCAACAGAAGTTCTGCTTTAGTCAAAGCCACCATTCTCTAACCATGTCCAGTTTCAACACCAAGATTGCTGCAATGAAAAGGGAAATCACTAACCAGTGGATGACATCATGGTAGTTTTGTCCTTTTATACTCTCTGATTTACAATAGTCCTTTTTTAACCATAGACATGAAAAATGGACAAGGTGAAGAGAAGCCTGTGGAGTGGCTTAAATCCGACTCCTCTGCTACAAAAAGAAGTTAGACTGCACAGAAGTCTGAGAAAATTACCCTGCTGATAACTTGATTACCTAGTGAAAGACTTTCACAATAAATTATTGATCCCAAATGCCAGTTCAAGTCTTCTTGTTCATTTTGTAAATTGTAAAGTTTTTGTAAGTGAGGTCATATTGAATGTAAAGAGAGATGATAGAGCATTTATAGTGTGTCTACCTCACTACTATATAAGAAGGCAGCATCCTTTGCTTCTCTGTTTGATCTACCCTTCACTTCTGATGCCTGGGGTACATTCCAATAGTCAATTTCATTTTGGAAAGTTCCTAGCTGAGTGAAGTAACCCAGAAGTATCTGTGTGGCAGCCATAATAAGAGCTATTCCAATTCTCTAAATACAAAGGAAAGCAGCCTCAGTGCTTCCTTTATCTCTTTTAGCATAGGATACATTGGACCATCCTTTATGAAAGGAGAGGAGATACTGTTGTTCCAGGAATTCACAGTGAAACACCATCTGACCATTCATGAAAATGAACAAAAGTGGCCAAGTGCATCAGATTTTTAAATGTTAAGTAAAAGTTCATTTTCCATTTAATGCCAAAATCTTAGGGTTATATTTTGAATTTTTGATAATGGAATGTTAAACCACATCTACAAACAGTGTGCCAATTTATATCAGTAATCAGCAATTTATCATGTACAAATTAGTGGCTTAAACAGGTACAGCCCAAATGGAGGGTTGCGTCAGGAAGGGCATCCGGTGTAAAAACATCTGCCAAATTACCAATGCGGATTAATCTGCTGTGGCGACCCCTTGGGGAGAATAGCCGAAGGTACATACACCAGTTCAGATGAATGAAAGGAGGCTGAAGGAGAATCAATGTGTTTTGATATAAGGGCGACCTCTTCTGTTCGGCTCTGAAAGGTTAAACTGCAACAAATACAGCTGCAAAGTACCCCTGTCCATGTCTTCATTCACAAAATTGACATTAAACCTCATTAGTAAATCTAGAGAGCAACTTTTTTAAAGCCAAAAGAGGGATTTGAACTGGCATAGCCGATTAGTAAATCTGGCTCTCTCTATGTTCCTGTTTCTTTAAAAATCCAGCCTTAGTAATGAAGTAATATTTTCACCGGCTGTTCTTTTTATATGATCTGTATAAAAAACACGAGTTGGGGTAGAGTGAGATGCACATTTTGTAGTCCAAGTTCTGAACATTATATTTCAATATAGCACACATCCTGTGTGATGCGAAGGAGTCTAATGTAGGTATGGTCCAATTCTCAATTCACCAAACTTCTCTTTTCCCAAGTCCTTACTAATTCTCCTTCACACTCTTCCTTGGCTTCATGATGTTTTCTACTGAGGTCAAGGAAAAGTGGTTAGAAAAAGTAGGTAATTTTTGGAATGTACCCCTGGTTTCAAAAACCAAGATGGCAACAGGAGAGATGCCATTCTCAAGGCTTCAAAGTCTGGCCACTATCATGGTAACTACAGCCATCTTTTATACACATGTGCATTTCACATCCAGACAAAGCTCACTGTTCCCTGCAGTCAAGAAAGAGTTCCTTTCCCCTTAGTGTCATACTGCAAACACCAGCTTCCTTATTTCCCTGAGCCTCTGAAGCCCAAAATATATCAATACAAGACATGAGATTAAACATTTGTTAGACAGTGGAGGATCTGTAAATTGTAGCCACATTACAGTAATAATGACTGTTGAACTAAACAGCAATGATAAAAGCTGATCTGAACCCTCTGCTCTCACTACACACCTAACTGCTAAATCAGCAGCAAGGAGAGCAGGGAAAATAAACAAAAATGTGCTCTTGTCTTTTAAATGTTGGCACAATCTTTCTATAAAATCTAAAATGATCCCACATTTTTTGCTAAACACAACTGTGTTCAATCTAAAGGAGGAGAAAAAAAATAGACTGAACTGCTTACCATGTGTGGGCCCTGGGAAGTTTATCACGTGTTCCCCACTGTTCAATGGTGAAGAGCTGCGGTCCGTTAGACCCTGGTAAATAAAATCATTAAATGTCAGACAACAACAACATGAGCTCAAGCGGAATTAATTTGCAAGAAACATAAAAGTTAAAGCCACCTGTAAGCAGAGGGCAAGTGTACAGAATAAAAAGACTGGTCATTTGGACTTAAGGCAAGTTTTAGGTGGAAAGTAGAGGGAATAATCTATACTAAAAGAAAAAATGTCATGCAAGTAATCAAAAACGCAGCACTTCATTATCTCACCGTAGAGTTCAGCAAAGCCATTCATTGGGACCCTGGATGTTCCAGTCACAAACTGCAAGAGCCGGATTCTCTTTTCTGCATCCATCAACAGCACTGCCTGTAATAACACAAAAAACCACCACATAAGTAAAGCTCTTCTTCAAGCAGAAAAAACGAAAAATCACAGAGAGCACCCTGCCCCAGGTATGGAAAGTTGTCTTACTTTCCAAAACCACTGGATAACCGCGTGGTTGGAGCAGTAGCCATTCTTGTACTTCGTGTTGGCTCTCCAGTCATTCACATCCACATCTCCAAGGCCACACATGAGCAGCTGTTGAGAAAAAGAAAGCAGGTTAAATGATCAGTATTCACCTCTGAGACCTAATCTGCACAGTGGATCAGCTGGAACTCACCTCGAGCTCATTTTCATCAAAGATCTTGATCAGATCTTGAGGTATCAACTCAAAGAATCCCTAAAAACACAAAACATACCATTTTTTAAATTCTTGTGTCTGTTTTTAGTAACTGTACTGTGTCTACCAGTTTGAAAAACATGAAATCCTCACCTCCTTGAAGGCACTCATCTGCTTCTGTATTCTGTTCACAAACCTCCACTGAATCACCAGGCTGTCAATCACAAACAGCAGGTTAGCATCAAACCACGTTTGAGCACTTTAAAAGTTATTTTTAAGTGTTGTGGTCTTTTTCTTACTGGATGTATTCATTCTTGTTTTCATTCGTGACGACAATCTCTGAGCCGCCGGGTTTCAGTTCATGTTGGTGGGTCTGAACAGACAGTACAACAAATAAAGCATCAGTTAGATACAAAGCCACATCACAAATAAAATGTTGAGACAACGATGAGATAAGGAGACCTGTCCAAACAGCTCTTCATCAATGGTGAACCTCATGTCCAAATCTGCTGGGTCGTTTTCCAAAATCCACTTCAAGGAATTGAAATATTCACTATCCTAAAAAGGCAAAAGACATTTAACTCACTAAACAAGATCCAGATCAATTGTAACTCAAAGAACCCGAATCACGGTGTCCTATTAATTACAGTGATACTCACAACAGACTCCATGTCCTGAAGGATGATTGGCTTCTGCAGCATCATCTTGTAGAAGGGCCGAATGAAGAAAGCTTTGAAATAAACAAATGTGTTAATATTTACAAAAAAGGTACAAAAAGCCAATGCAGACACGCCAAGTGTCACATTAAAGCACCGGTATCTTAGATCAAAACAAGTAAATTGGTAACATCTTCCTCTTTCCTTCACCTCCCTTTCATAACCAAATACACTTGCTGTGATATGCTACAGTCAGCCAATTGTAAGCCTGTTTTCCTGGTCTTCTATTAGCAAAAGTGAATATGCGAGCAACAGAAAACAGAACAGTGAAACGGCAGTAGAGAATCACTTACTGAGCTAAAAGAAAACGGATACACCTGCAGGAAATCAGGCATGTGTGTGAATAACAGTTTCTTTAAATTGTTTCCTTTTTGGGGGAACCAGCTGAATGCTGAAAGTGAAAGTTTATTTCTGATTTGATTGTTGTTTGCACTGTAGAGATTTTATAAAAGCACCTTCCCTCCTGGTAAAATGCTAACTGTACAATCTGCATATGCAGCCAGACAAGTTACAAAAGCAGTAAACTTCATAATTCAGGGAGCACAAGTGACTTAACTGGTATATTCTTACACAGAAAATACTTGTTTTCTGCTGTATTAATGGTAAAAGCCCCATAAGCAGAACTTTTAAAATATCTGAATATTTTCATAAGCCTTATACAACCATGTAAGACTCACCATCGAGGAGTTTGCCATGAAACACGGCCATGCCAGCCACACGACCGATAAAGATGAAGTAGGACAGGTGGTCCTCATTACATAAGCCTGAGTTGGGGTTAATCTGCAGTGTGTAGTTGTCCCTGAAAGACAAATCAGACCATGCATTACATAGAGACATTAGTATAAACACTTTTCTTAGACAAATGGTCAAATGCTTGCTTTAAGATGATAATTATAATGATAATAATAATAATAATAATAATAATAACTTCATTTCTATAGCACCTTTCAAAACCACAGTTAGAATGTGCTTCAGAGAATTTCCAAAACTCAAGCTATAACATTTCAATGTATATAAAATTAATGCAAAGAGAACAAATGCAAACAAGAATACATAAAAAGTAGCATGAAAACATTCCAAAAAGCACAAAAATGAATAAAAAAAACAAATCCAAACAACATACAATAAATAAATAAAAGACAAAGAAAGCAAGCATAAAGTTTTTAGACATAATATAAGATTATACAAAAAACCAGCCACAGAGGCCCACAAGCCAGTGTACTCCTAGTGCCGGTCCCAAACCCGGGTAAATGGTAGGGTTGTGTCAGGAAGGGCAACCAGCGTAAAAAAATTGGCCAAATCAAATACAGTATGCGGATTCATAACCAGATGAGCCGCTGTGGCTACCCCTAACGGGAGCAGCCAAAAGAAGGAGAAGGAAGAAGAACTACTTGTAGTGATCTAATAGCAAGAGGAAGTTTGTGCCACAAAAATAATGCCCAGGTTTCTGTGGGTCAGTTATTAGAATTCCAAGGTGGAGTGTGACATTGTTAGAAGTATGATCAGGAGCAACAACAAGGACTTCAGTTTTATCGGAGTTCAGTTGCAGGAAATTATAATTCATCGAGTCTCTAATGGCAGTGAGGCAGCAATGCAGGGACATTTTTTGTGATCTTATAGACTAAATAAGACATACAAGTGGAAGTCATTGGCATAACAATGGTAGTAATGGTACTTGCATAACTGCAGATTACATGATAAACAGCATGAGAACATTTTATTAATCCCAGGAGAAAGTTGCATAAACAAGATATACTACAGTTGATGTGGTTTATATTGCCAGTGTGTATTGGTAGAGCTTGATTCAGACTCATTTTCCATTTTTTTCAGAATAAATTTTCACAGTCTTGAATCTTTCAGTCTCAGCCTCTTCCTCATTCCCTGTGGGTCAGCTGGTTTTCCTTCTCTGCATTTCTCTGTGGTTTCCTATGTGTGTATGCTCTTTGTATGTTTGTATGGGTGTGGCTGACGGGTTCCACACCTTTGGCTGCTATTCCTGCACATTTATCAACACCAGTAGTATATCGCCTCTCCTCTTGAGTCCAGTATTCCCTTAGACTGTTCTAGTAGTCACAGTGGTAGCTATGCAACAGCATGCTTCTTTTGAGGTTTAAACCTTTATCTTAAACCAAAATGACTATCTGCTGTGCCTCAGGTCACCTTGTTCCTCTGCATCAGCCAGACCTGCACAGCACCGCTGCTGTACACACCACTTACTATGATAGAGTAAAAGTAGGCAAAATAACATTTTGCCTATTTTACTCTTACTACTTACTATTTTACTTTTGAACATAGCATTTGTTTAAGCATAATAGACAACAAGGCAGCGAGTAAATACAAAGATCAGGGGGCAATATTACCCCATTATCACCACCATGCTTCCTTGGGTCAGGATGAAGTCTATCATAAAATTTTTATTTCCATGAACAGTTAACAAATGCATGGTCTTAACATACTTATGTTGTAAAATTGCACACCATGTGAATGTCCGGACAAGACTCTATCCACAGTGGGAAAATAAGCCTTAGTAAAGGCTACACTTGGGAAATTTCTCAGGGTTACACTGAGAATGTTGGCCTGTCATTTACCTTGCTGAATGCTCATGGCACACCACCTCCTGGTTGGTTAGCTTCTGTTAGGTTACATTTTCTGTGAACAGAGTGTCCAAAAAGTCTGTTTGGTAATGATACCCAATGTTGTCCAATGTTTCATCTACTGAATGCACCCCAGAACTCACCAGCTCTCCTCAACCAGTTCCTATTTATAGTTAAACTGAAGGTCAATTAAGCATAGCAGTCTGTAGCTATAGCTGAGTAAACAAAAACAGATTTTCAAGACATCAAACGGAGGCACCACAAAATTAGAAGTGGTTCAATAGAGTTGGGTCCATAGTTTCTTGGAGAATGGCACACATGATCATTCTGTGATCATCCACTCTAGTTGACTTCTGTGGTCTTCCAGGCCTTTTTGGTGTTGCTGAACTGGCCAGTACATCCCTTATTTCTAAGAATGATTATTGATTTGGTTGTTCCTAAAGTTTCTGATATCTCTTTGATAGGTTTATTTTAGTTTAGTTTTAATTTTTTTTTTTAATTTAGTTTAGTTTTTTTTAGTTTTCAGCCTAATAATTGTCTGCTTCACTTGCATCAACATCTCATTGGAACTTGTATTGAAAGTTGAATGAAAAGCTACTAAATACAAGATCAACACTTTGAATCTAACCCACCTTGTCATGAAATAAGGGAACAAGCCTCACCTGATCATTAAACTGCTTAGCAATTGTCCCATTACTTTTGAGCCTCTAAAAAATGGGAGACTATTTATAAAAATGGCTTCAATTCCTAATCAAATATTGCAATTGTTTTGTAAACCCCTTAAATCAAAGCTGCACTTCATTTAGATCTTTATTTTTTGATTTAGAATCAACTGTAGTGGTATAAAGAGGCAAAACCACAAAATGTGTCCAAAAATGTATCACCCTAACTGTATAGTGACGTCAGGATCAGTATAAAAGACCTGAATTTACAATAAATACAAGCACTGGCACTTTATTCTGAATTTCACCGGTGTAGTGTACTGTCAGTGCAGAGGACTTACATCACTTATACTGCATCTGATTGTTTAGAACTTTATCTTGAGGGTCATACCAAGCAAAAAGTGAAAAGCCACAACTAACAACCTCTTAAGACAAGAATAAATAAAGAGTGTGTTTGGACTCACGTGGCAGAATACTCGAACAGCCCGTAGTATGGGTTGAACATCTCTTTAGACATGAGGAAAAACCACTCCCTGGCCACACCACCGTAGTCCAGGCCTTTTTCTCCCTCAAACTCCACCCACAGTCGTGCCTTCAGCAGGTCTGCCCTTTTAACTGAGAGGATGCGTCTGTATGAATCCTCCAGCACTGCGTTTCTTCTCAGTTTCATCTCGAAGCGGTTTGGGATGTCAGCCTACATTAAAAAGATACAGTACTAAGTTGTCTTTTATGAGGTCAGAGGTAACAAAATCAGTAATAGTTGTTCTTTGAGCACTCACCGGTTTCTTCAGTTTCTTTCTGAAGTAGTCATACTTCTGTTTGTAGTCTCTAGAATAAGGCACTGCCTATAATCAACAGGACAAGGGTCAGTGATCATAAAAACAAAACAATCTAAATATTATTACCCACACTGTCTGATAATGGACATTTAAAGGAAATTGTAATGCTATAAAAAGATTACTGAAGATTAAACAGTCAAGGACAATCCCTACTCACTGGTCCAGTTATAGCTGAGTTCTGTAATCTGGGATCTTCCCATTGTGTAGTCTTTGTGTCTATAAAGTAAAATACAGAAAAAGACCATTAATTCACAAGGACACAATTATTACTGCATTCATTCAAGATGATTTTAATTTAAATACATGTCATACGCACTGTGATCTATGTAGAATACCCTGCCATCACTGTGGACCCTTTCCTCCCAGCCAGGCTATGAATAAAGAAAACATCAAATCAAATGCAGACTATAGAGCAGATAGTACTATGAGCTCTGATTAAATATTACAGCACATAACTATAAGGGCACCACCCAACCACAACACTAAAACTGCTGACAGGTGGAGTAAATAACACTGATAATCTTGTTTGAATTAGCAAATGTTAAAGGGTGGCAGGCAAGTGAACATACAGTTGATGTGTTGGATGCAAAAAAATGGGCTAGCATCTATGACAACAGGTGACAGGTAGATGTGTATACAAGGTTAACTTGTGCGCATGGGGACAGAAAGTAGGGCCTGTGTGGTCTGATCCTACAGAAGAGTTAGTGTAGCATAAACAGCTGAAAACCTTAATGGTGACTACGATATAAAGATGTAATAAGTGCATCACAGCTTGCTGCTTGTTGTCCACCTTGGAAAAAGCCTACAATGGGCATGTTTAAACTGTACCATGGAACAATGGAAAAAGATGATCAGGTTTGATGAATTGCATTTTATTTTAAGTTGTTGTTTACTTTTTAAAGATATGGGTAGATGGCTAACCAATGGATACAGTGTGATACTCTGGGCAGGGAAAACCTTGGGTCTCAACATTCATGTGGGTGTCACCAATTTTAACCTTACTGCAATGCATTCAGAATCAGAATACTTTAATAATTCCAGGGGGAAACTGCTTAGATTACAGTTACTCAAATATAAATACATCTAAAATATGAGAGAAATATAAATATAAAAATATATAAACCCTATAGCTAAGAAAGTGCAATATGTAACATAAATGCACCAAAATTAAACAATACTATATAAAATGTATAAAAAGATATAGCAATAGAAATAATCCAAGTTTCATATCGGGAGGAGCTGTAAAGTCTGATGATCACAGGTAGGAATGATTTCCTGTGGCATTCTGCAGTGCATTGTGTCAGGATGAGTCTATTGCTGAATATGCTCCTTTGCTTGTCCAGCACATAATGGACGGAGCGTGAAGGATTATCAAACATTGCTCTCTTATGGAAAAGTGCTGACCCCCTATATCTCCATGTGCCTTCTGCTCTTTCATGACTTCAGAAAAAAAAATGTTTAATCTCAAAGGAAAACCCAATCTCTTTGACAAATGCTGTTCTGATTTTACACTCTATATGGACAATGTATCATATTCTGTCATAGGATGATAATCAGATATTCGTTATATACAAAGGTACATTTCTGTGGAAGCACTGTATAATACTCATGTGGTGAAATGTATCCTGCCATTTTATTTGGCTCACTAATGGTGACACTAATAGTGCTCTTTTCTGTGTTGGTGGACTTCTGTTTTATTTATTTTTTGTCTTGTTTTGCTGGTTTTTAAATTTTTTCTTACCTTTGACATCATTAACTTCAATATGTCCCTTGTCTGCTAGTAGGTGGGAGTGGGACTGGCACTGAGGAACTCATTTTCTTACTTTTTTATTTTCTGTGCTTGTCAGTGTGTCTTACTCAACTTCCCTCTCTTTAACTTGGCATTATGAAAGTCTGAAAAATGTTCCTTCTTTTTTCGTGCAATGACCTTTATGATGGGGAAAAATATTCAATAAACATATTTAAGAATAAACAACACTATGGAAGACTATATACAACCCTTCAGGGCAGTGGAATTCCCTAAGGGCAGCAGCCTCTTTTAGCAAGATAATGGGCACTGCAACTTGAAGAAAAAAAAAAATAAAAAAAATCCAGGAAACGTGAAGAACACAAAGATTTAAAGGTGTTGACTTGGCCTCAAAATTCCAAGATTTCACAACTGATCAGGAAAGTATGGGATGTGGTGGAAAAAAGTCTGAACCTTGTAACTCACAAGATTCAAAGGTCTTGCTATTAATGTCTTAGTCCCTGATATCACTTGACATCTTCCGAGGTCTCAATTAGTCCATACTCTGAAAATTTTAAAAATGTTTATTATTAGGAAGTTGGGCTTAATGTTTTGGCACGTGTTTTTTCATGACACCTAATACCCAAAGTTAATGTATGTTTTGCAATTTGTTACTGATTTTCTGTAACTACTAGCTTACCGGTAGAGGGCCAAGGTCAGAAGGATCAAGTGACCGTCGCTTCCTCATTTGTACAGGAACCCTAAGCCTGGGATCTTCCTGTTCAGAGTTAACAAAACAGGGTGCGTTTCACTCACAGAAGAAATCCTCACACAAGAGATGGTAATGAGTTACTTCTTGATGTAAATTGTGTAGGTTATCACCAAGTTACTTTAGCAACTGAAATACATATTTTTAAAAACTTTGCATCTATATTTAGCATCAAAGCCTTTCTCTGCTACTTTCTCACCCAGGTGGTCGTTTTTGTGTTGTGGTCAATGAAAAAGGGTCTTCCATTGGGTGCACTGCGAACCTCCCAACCAGTCGGCAGGAAGCCAGACTCAGGTGTGGCCTCAGGGCTTGGAGTGTGCTGGGGAGATTCCTCTGGTGGCACAGGTGGTTGGGATGGTGTGGGGCTTTGTGATAAGCTTGCACCACTCTCTGTTGCTCCTGCTGCCGCCTCTGAGGTTATCTGTCCAAAAACATAAGAGGTTAAAGGGGAAAATGAAAATAACAACACTATTTTTTGGTCTATAATCTAAAGGAATTTGGATATAAAAAAAGTCATATAGAGTATCTATATGAATCTATAGCACTAAGAAAACCCACTGTGTACCTGAATGAGGGGTCGTGTCCATGTAGTGGTTCGGCTATTGTGGTTGACAAAGTATCGTCTTCCTTTACCATCTCGCTTTTCCTCCCAGCCTGGAGGCAACCCACTTGAGGTTGGAAGCAGCTGTTAAAATAAAAGAATAAATACTTTCTCAGGCTCTTTCAGGATTTTCAAGGACAACAATTTGGCGTACGATATGGTTTCGAGCGCAATCATACAGATTAAGCCATAATAATTCACTACTGTATATGTAAATGAAATATTATCAGTCTCTGCTACCCAGCTAGACACAGCCCATCCAGTGTTTCCCAACGTGCTGCTTGGCCAGGTCACTGTTGTGGTGTTCCTCTATGCCATTCAGCTGCTTCTCCAGTGAGTCTCTTGTCTTGCAAAGGACTCCTAAAGAATTTTGTACTTCAGCTGGTGATGGCAATCCTTATTTTGCTCTGCTGCCTGGCTACTCCAAACTAACAGAGGCTGAAGAGTCTACTAGCAAGAGCTGCAGTCCTAAATGTCCAACATATGGTGAGAAACTCTCTGGAGAGGAATATGAATGACATACAAGACCACCACAGCTAACTGTCAAGGGTGTAGGCATAGGACCATGATAGGACGGGGATCACTTAATACAAGGGACTGAACTTCCAAAATAAAATATAACAACTCAGAAATAAATTACAGCGTAGCTGAAACTTTATAATCCGCATGAACAACGCAAGAGACTGATTGGTGGAGAATTTCTGACAAACGAAGGCATGCAAACTAAGAATAACCCTTGGACCATTAGCCAACATCCTAAAAGATTTTTCAAACATACAAATCATTATTTCTAGTCAAAACTTTCATCAGAAAAGCAAAGTGAAGACGAAATGGAGTGATAAGGGATTTCAGACTTGTGTTGGAGTGACAGGTGCTTCTTTCTATGATTCAGATTATTAATTGTGGTTCTAGCTAAAAAAGATTTACATAATTTACACAAAACATCATCCTTTGGCCTTCGGAGTCATCACAGCAGATCATCTGCCTCCATGTAACCCTATCCCTTACATTCTTGCATCACACCATCTTTCTACATGCCCTCCTTCACTATGTCCATTAATCTTCTCTGTGGTCTTCCACTTTTCCTCCTGCCAGGCAGCTCCATCTTCAACATCCTTTGTCCAGTATATCCTCTATCCCTCCTCTGAACATGTCCAAACCATCTCAGCCTCTCTTACTTCGTCTCCAAACTGCTCAACCTGAGCTGTTCCTCTGACATAATGATTTCTAATCCTGTGCATCCTGGTCACGCCCAGCAAAACATTCGGCATAAAATAAATATACACAATTATACAACTATTAACACCGTTGCATTTCCTAAATATCACACCACAGGAAACGACAGAAACCTTGATAACTGTGACTGGTGAACACTAAAAGAACACCATTCTGATGCAAGACAGGTTCAACTCAGGAGGGTCTGATTTCAGCAGAGTGAAACACTGACCACAGGACTAACAGGATGTTCCTCTCCTGTAGAGGTCTGGGCACTTCCTCTTCGACTGGAATTCCTTGAACTACTGGCATGATCCTGCAGGAGAGTGGAACGATGATAGCAATGACCACTTAGCCATGAATGTGCATAAATTTTCCACCACACTCCCACTCATGGCTCACATTAATCTGATCATGAGCCCATTCCTCTGACTTTCAGTAACCAGAGCCTCATGTTGCACAGAAAATGACTCACGATCTGGGACGAGTGCTGCTCCCCAGCTGTGGCAGCTGAAATGTGAACATTTCTCATCTCATCGCAGAGTGAATAGAATTCCATAGGAGCACGGGGTGAAGGTGATCTGTGCTGGTTATTACTGTGGTACTGGGTGGATTCGTCCTCTGTAATGATCTCCCAGCTCTAGAAAAAGAAAAAGAGGATATTCTAGTGATGCAAAAAACAACAGCTTGGCCAAATTACTCTGGTTTCATTTTGGTTCATAAAAAAAAAAAAGAACGGTACAACATATGGTCATAAGCCTTTGTCAGGAGTAGAATACTAATGACCAGAACTTTGTGTAAATATACAGCATGAGCCACTGTGGCCTATGATTTGGTTTGTTATTAAAAGTATAAGCCCTGAGGACATACCACAACTACACTGCAACACCTGGCTTCAACGTGAAACCTACTTTTAACTGGAGTAGGCAGGCTGTTATACCGGTCAACCTTATGAATACCTACTCTGCTGCTTTACCCCAGGCTTCTCCCATCCCAAACTCTGCAAACTTTATCATAAATAATTGCCATACACAAGCTTCATAAATTTGTATGACTTTACCCAGGACTGTGTAATAATGCTTGAATGAGTGTTTTCTTTTCCCCCATGCCTTCTTTCTCTCCCTCTGTGTTCCTTGTCTCTTTTCAGTTACTTCCTGTCTACCTAATGCATCTCTGGTATTTTTTACTTCCAGTCTTTGTTTTTTTCTGCTGTGATGAGCCCTAGGCCATCTAGGTGCTAGGTGTTGCGACTTTGTTTTTTATTGTGTTGTGCTCTGTTCCTCGCTCCTGCGGGAGCTGATTGGAGGGGGATTAGCTGCATGAGCTACACCTGAGCCTACTGAGCTGGGCTATAAAAACTCCTCCTTTCTGCAGTCACTTGCTGTCTTTGGCTCACTGAGCTCAACATGCTTTCCTGGGTTTACCTCCAGGTGAAGAGGTAACTTCAAGAAAGTTATCTCCTCACCTTAATGAGGCCTGTACTACAAAGCAGGGTATGTGCTTATCTAGGTAACTTCAGTACCAACTTTGGGTAGTAAGTAATATGAAGGTGGTTCACTTCTTACTGGTATATATCACCATGGTATGTCACTGATCCTGGGAGATCCCTCGGACCTAGGAGGGTCTAATGTTTTCTAAATAGTGTCTGAAATCTATTTATTATTCAATGCACATTTATAAGTTCCTAAACAAGGTTGTACTTGGAGGCATTTAAATCAATTTTGCATGCATTCTAATCCTATGTTTGGATTTTGTTTTTTATACATATTCTTTTAATGCTCTGAGTGCCTTTCTTGTTACAGACACTCATACACACTTGTTGATTTCTCTGCAGCTGCCATGTTGATTTGTCTGTATTCTGTGTTTAACCTCTTCATAATTTAGTTTCATTTCCCTTTGTAAAATCAGCTGCTCTGTTGTAAAGAGACTTATCCATGTTTGTGACTGGTCATATCCTGTCAACACCACCCCTTTCACATGGACATGCTTGTAGCTGGATTGACAAACTCCAAATACCTCTGGTCTTCCACTGCTTGCCACAATCTATGAGCTGGGCTGACACTGCTCTTCCTATTGTTTGCTCCACACTCAGTTTCACCTGTGTTCAAGTAGTGCTGCGTATTTAGAGTCCTCCCTTGTTTGTCAGGTATCCACATCTCATTTTCCTGGCTACCTTGTGTTCTCATGGTGGATCCCCGTATTTTTGGTTTCTCTTGTTTCTAATCTTGTTTACTTGTTGGACTCAATACTGACATTATTTTGTATTTATCCTGTTCATGTCAGCAGCATTCTTTGTTACCATTTTCTTCCGTAAGTTAAAGTTGCTTTTAATTTTACATTCAGTCAATTTTAAGAACTTTACCCGAGACACATAACATTAGCAAACACAGTCCATATGCTACATATAGTTTTGTCTGTTGCTTTAAGTGCTACTTTGAATGTCTGCATCAGGTATTTTGATTGTGTTAAAAAAGATTAACCTAAGGGTCTATTCATTAAGAGTAGTGCAGAAATATGAAAACAAGTTTCAGGACACCCGCATCTCTCTCTGATAGACATGGTAAGTTCAATCAACATCCGAAGCTGAGGTGTTGCACCTTTAAAGAGTGCAGTTAATAAGGCTGTATCAATGCAGACTCTCTGCTTGAGACCTTTTAAACCCACATCTACTTAAGGCTCAAGCTCAAGCTGGTTTGGAACAGCACTTAATGTGGCAAACCCTGGAGTGAAAGTCTTGGGGGATATATTAGTTCATCCAGCTCACAATCCATCACAATTCACAGGTTATTGTAATGTGTGAAGTGCAGAGAGATGATATTCTTGTTACTGGTTTGGCTGTATTGCACAAACTAATGAGAATTAAAATCCACCGATTGTCACCATGGTATTAGCTTAGCTTACCTTAGCTAAACTGCACTAAGGTAAAATATGAGCCAAAATCGAATAAAGAAGTGACGTGAGGTGGACAAAAACATGTTATGCAAGCAGTGCACTGTAAGAGGGGCTAGTGCAACACCCCTAAAAAGGTGATACTACAAAAAATGTTCCAATAACAAAATCCTTTATCACTGGAGTCCAGCTGACTTTGCTACAACACATTAGCACCCATCAAGTTTATATGGCAAACTTGTTAGTAAAGGGGTGCCTATTCACACAAGCAGCTGACATGAAGATTCAGTTTTCATTTGGAGTCATGTTTTAGGTCACTTGCTGCAGTCTAATGCTTACTCTTTTCCCTTTACTCTGTTTTTGGTATCTGCCATCTCCTGAGGCAAATATCTGACTCCTTTAATACTATGTTTACCTGCTAGAAACTAAACTGTTTGTGTCTGTTTGCTAGTTGGTGCTGAGCAAGTACTGCAGAGTTTGCTACAGAGCTTATTCAGAGAAAACTGCTTGTTGCAGCCGAAACAGTGATGTGAAAACTGTGGACTAAAATGGTAGACAATGAGCTGATGACTGGCTGAGATTTTACTGTCATTTTTAAAACTTTTACCAGGCATGCTGAGATAGAACAATGTATAACAGGTACAAAAAAGTTACCTCTGGAGACTCTTGTGTGGTGTTCTCATCATGCTCAGAGATCTGTCTGCGTGCAATGAAAATGCTCCCTATATCCATATTATTGCTTTGTCTTCTTTGAGCTTCCGCATTACTGTCTCTGTTTAGGGGGGACACACACATCAAATATGACTGAAAAAATGCACCAAAAAAAAAAAAGACTTTGTGGAGGAGATGGGAGCTGTCTTACTGTGCAGTTGGTCTTTGCCATTGTGTTGTTCTGGTTTCATGATTGACAAAGTATATCCTTCCCAGATTGTCCTGCCTCTCCTCCCAGCCAGGGGGCAGAGGAGGCAACAGCTGGCTTTGTCTGCGACCTGACATATCATGAGACTCCAGAAGCTCCCAACCAGGCTGCATAAAATAAGATGTTGCATGAGATGTTGGATTTTGACAATATAACACTAGAATAAAATTCACCAATTAGTAAAGACCAGAAGAAACTATATACACATATCATGGACATACAGTAGGACAAAAATAAGCTGGACTCTAGATGTATAAACAATGTGCATTCACAAAAAAAAAACCTCTTGTGCCTACTCCAGTTCACAAAATGGTATTTTTAAAAAAATATTTATTTTTGGCCTTTTTGCCTTTATTAGATTAGATTGGATTAGGACAGTGTAAAGTGACAGAAAACCCAGGCCCCTGCAGGAGGACCCCAGACTCCAGTAATTGGGTCACCTGCCCAACCAGATGAGCTACCGTGGCACCCATGAAATGGTATTTTTAATCAAAGAATATGTGCCTGTACCCCTGGTATACTTGAGATCAAGAACACCCTTTCTTTAGAACAAGTAAAGCCCAATGTGGTGCAGTAAAGATGCAAAAATAGGAGAGTAGCTGGTAATGAGTACAATTTGGTATTCGTAAATTTTACAGCAAATCACTTGTTTATTAAACTTTATCTGGCATCTGACTACTATTGGCAAATATGGATGATATAAATAGCTGCAGGTGTGCATAATGAGTGTATTTATTTTCCCTTTATATAGTTTGGTTATATTTGTGATTCAAAAACTGAAACTATCAAATAAAACATTTCCTTTTCTACATTTCTGTGATGAGTGTCTCAGCTTTACACTAAAACATTGCATCATTTTGGCTATGTTCTAACTGTGAAATGCCATTTTAATAACTTGTTGCGCAAACATTGATTTTATATACAAACAAAATAAGGGACTGCCAATTTCCATTCGTGGCTAAAGCTGAGGGTGGAAATCACACTGGCACACATGCATGAAATTTCACAATGACTGAGATTTATAAAAGATGTGCATTTATAAGTCTGATTAACAGAATGTATGCACAATTTTATGCATTTGGCTTCTGGACTTGTGTTTTGATCCCAGAGTAAAGCAAACCACATTCTATACGAACTCATATTACTGATTTGACCTTCAGTGGTTGAAATGGTTGGTGACTATTGCTGGAAAACAAATAACAAGGTCAAGGTTATATCTCACCTTTCAGTGTGACCTTTTTGTTAAAATAAACCACAATAACAGATTAATAAGCTTGTAATTTGTGCTATGCCGTATTCTTATGATTTCAGTAAAAAAAATACCTGAATCAATTAATTTATATGCAAATTAAAATAATATATAGTACACAATCAATATCATCATGATGGGCATTATTATAATTAGATTATACAAATTAATAATAATAAAAAAACACAGAATATGGGTCTTTCTTTACTAGTAGAGACTCAAAGACAGGAAACTATGCAAACATTTTTGATAGATGTGCCAAAAAGTGAGTTTAGGGCCTTCAATCTAGCACCAACTGACCTGAGGCTTATCTTTAACAAACAAAAGTACTACCAACACAAGGCTCTGTTATATGAAGCGAAAACTTACATCTGTGTCCTCACTCTGATCAACCGTTTCCTCCTCTGAACCTGAGTTTTTTGGCAGGTAGGTCATTTTAAGACGCAGATGACCTTTAACTCTTGACTTGTGGCTGTAATGGAATGGCAAAATAAATATAAATAGATAATTCTTACAGAAGAAATACATATTTTGCAGAATATAAAAAGATGTAAATGTAACAACGTATGGGAAAATGAAATGTAAAATAAGATTAAATAACCATGAAATCATGCTGACCTTCGTGGGTGAAGCAGAAAATCCTTAAATGTGTATGGCCTTTCTGTATTAGGATTTTCTGTCTGAGAAAACAAAATAAAAAAGGAAATCTTTATTTTTTCCACACTGCATAAATAAATCTACTGTTTAACTCAGGCTCACAATACAGCCTACTTTAAGATACCACTCAGTGAAATGACAGTGACAGTGTAAAATGAGGGGTAATTTGTGGGTGCTGTATTTATAACAAAACAAAAGCAGGAAAGCAACATAAACATGACTGACTGTGTTTCCAAAACTCTGGACACTGATGTGGAACAGACACTAGAATAAGGGTGTCCATGTTTATATTTACACAGTGACATGGGTGAGACTGAGGTTGAGAGCTCACACACTGAAAGTTACAGTAAAAACCAAATTATATTTACTCTGTTACGATCTTAAATCAGAGCCACTGGATTTTCTACAACTAAGCACTCACCGGTATTTGACTTAAGGGGACATCCACCTGCCCGAGAAAGTCATCACGTGTCTGACAAGGAGAGAGGGACAAAAAGACATCAGAACCATGACATGATCATACGCACACACACTGGCTGTTAATCTGTCATCTTCAAGCCCAGCGCCCTGTTCCAGAAAGCAGGTTCAGTTTGTTAAGTCTAAGATTAGGGAAACTGGGCATAAGTCCTGAGTCAGTTACTGGGGTAACAGAGGCTGAACCTAACCTGATAACTCAGATTTTCTTTAACAAACTTGTAGTTTGTCTTTGTCTCCTCCCCTCTTTCTGCTGCACCTGAACCAGCTGAGTGACAGAACTAAATTTACAGTCAACCTCATTCCAACTCCAAGAAAAAGGCAACTGTCAGGTTTTCAGCCAGGTCCCGTGCACTGAAAAATTTACCATACATTACTGTAGTAATCACTATAAAGCTTTAGACATACAAAACACTGATCAGTGATCATTTATTAGGCATTTTTTCCTCAGTGTACAACCTGTCATTCATATTTAAGTGAGCTGAAGTGACTAAGAATCCAAAACAGTAATTATTGTAATTTGAAATGCCTTTTTGAATCCATTCTGTTGATTGTCTGAATGTATCCTGAGGGTTTCATGTAAACATATTATCAAATACTGAAATATAGTCCTTTAAGTTTAAAGCTTGACATATTTTCCACTGCAAATAACCAAAATCTTTTTAATGGGTCTAAATGATATCACCAGACCAAAAGTCAACACTGCCTTGACTGTTTTATCTATATTTTTTATCTTCAGTTGCTGCCACTTGCCTTTTGTCCTTGAAAGGTTACAGCTAAAATTCGCATGTACCATTTGGTAGTTCAGTTTTATCTATTAACCCTGTAAAGCCTGCACCATGAAATAATTGCCAGAAAATTCCAATTTTTTGAAATTGGAGTGTTTATTAAACTCTCTGACAAATTTAAAAAAAAATTCCACATTGCCATGCATTCAGTTCCAGGTGCTGCTTTTTATTTACACATTGACATGGTGAATCTTGGTATCAGAACTCTACTGAGGATGGCTTATTCTTCATTATTCGTGCACAAGTTAACTCAGGGTGAACATACTCAAAGCTGTAGTCAGAGTTAATGAATTTAGAATTTGTTAAACCAAGTTTCTGTAAAAGGGCCCAGGTATGTTGTGGGCTTTGTGGAAACTATTAAGATTACTTTAATATAAAACTGCCAAAAAAAGTTAAAAATAAGATTGTGAATTTAATCCATCAGACTAATTTTCCCTTTAAAAAGCTTTTATCAAAGAGAACCCCAGTTCCTTGAGCATTTGCTGGATGGAGTAAGCTATGACACATCAAAGACCCTGACTGACAATGAAGGTCAACAACAGAACAATAACTTTCTTTCACTGAACAAACCACAACTAACCAGAGGTGCAGACAAATCACCACCAAAACAGAAACTCCCTTTGGCAGACAATACTGTAAAAACTGCCTGGATAAGGGATGCGAGCAGGCCTCATTTGTCAGGAGAGGGTGGCTAACAAGCTAAAGAGGCACTCAGAAATGAAACGTTTCTTCTGAGAAAAACTTGACCAACTTCAAAAGAACGCTGGATATGAAGCACAGGAACAAAGACAGTTTCTTGATGTCATGTAATGGCATCTAGAATACTCACAAACACACAACTTAAGTAACAATTTGACAATATTTATTTACTCCCTACACTCACATAAATCAGACACACAGGTTTATGGTTTTGCTTTCCCACATTATTTCCACAGTTAATTTGCACTTACTATAATGTAGCTACACAGTAAACAACTAGTTTGATTTTGTTAATTTGGGTAATTTGTTTCAAAATACTTTATGACACTACACTGTAATCTAATTGAGGGTGATTTATATTGTTTTGTCACTCACTTGTAAAACTTTCATTAATTACTTTTGCCTCTTTCTATCGAGTTACCTGTCTGGAGCTGCAGCCCTTCCTGGATTGATTAAAAAAATTAGGCAGAGGGAGGAGCTGGTTGAAATACACAGGCCTAACCTGTGGATCACACCATCTGCAATGACAGCAATGGGGAAAATTGTGTTTCTCTGTATTGAGTTTAAGGGGAAAACCCCATCATTTCGACCCTTTTAAAATGGTTTATTCCACTAATATTTGGTTGAGCTCTACCATTTAGGTAGGCCTGTTTGAGAGGTTTGAATTAAGGGTGTGTTTTAGAAAGCAGTCTTTTGAGTGGCTCTGTTAAAGTGACCTGTTTATGGGCCCACTTTTTTCCTAAAAAAGCCTGTTTTCATTGTTCTGTATTTGTGATATCATTTTGCCTGTCTTTTTTTGTTTTGTACAGCTTTGTCCCTTACATGCTGCAAATGCGCTCTCAAAAGTGCTTCTGTCTGTCAACACAATCAAAAGAAAACCTATGCTATTTTAGGGGCTATTTTCCTCAGATATCAATGTTGTTTTGCCTTAAAACTTTGCCTCAACCTTTAGTTTGCCTTGGGAACAAAAAAAACTTCTTCAGAATGCAAAGAACAACTTTTATATCCCAACAGAAGCACATCTACATATTTGACGACTTTAAGGTTGTTAATTCCTCTCTTAGGTTGCTCATCAATACAAAGATTTTCTCTTGGAAATTTTTTTTTATCACTAGTCACTCCCTCTAACAAACCATCTTTAATTGTAGATTTAACTGATTTTTTTCTCGCCTAAAGCACAAACACTGCACTATTTTCCTGCTTCAAACAATAAGTCATTTGACTTGATACATTTCCATGTATATTTAGCAAGAAGTGCAGGCAGGAATGTGTTTATCGGCCCACGATGAATAGCTGCTCTGTGTTATTCCAAGAAAGACTGGCATCAAAATAGTGTAGCATCTGCCAGATGAACTGTCTTTGCTTTGAACACTTCACACATTTACTGCATGCCTTTACTGCAGCCGTTAAGGTCTCGAAAGCAGACGGCTGAAGGCAAGCACAGTGGGAGTCAGCTTGTGTGACCAAAATTAACACCCACAGCAGGTCAAACTGTCTAACAGGGGTACAAAGTGTTTATGTGAACAAATATAGATGGAAGCCTACTTATTCATGCCCTTGCACTTCTAATAGTGCAGCTGAGAAAAGAAGATAAATATAGGTTAAAATAAAATCTCTGAACAATCCTTTCCATGATATATACACTACCAGTCAAAAGTTTGGACACACCTTCTCATTTAATGGTTTTTCTTTATTTTCATGACTATTTGCATTGTAGATTCTCACTGAAGCCATCAAAACTATGAATGAACACATATGGAATTATGTAGTGAATAACTCAAAGTGTGAAATAACTCAAAACATGTTTTATATTTTAGATTCTTCGAAACAGCCACCCTTTGCTTTGATTACTGCTTTGCACACTCTTGGCATTCTCTCGATGAGCTTCATGAGGTAGTCACCTGAAATGGTTTTCCAACAGTCTTGAAGGAGTTCCCAGAGATTGTTGGCCCTTTTGCCTTCACTCTGCGGTCCATGTCATCCCAAACCATCTCCATTTTGTTTAGGTCAGGTGACTGTGGAGGCCAGGTCATCTGGTGCATCACTCTCCTTCTTGGTCAAATAGCCCTTACACAGCCTGGAGCTGTGTTTGGAATCATTGTCCTGTTGAAAACAAAATGATGGTCCAACTAAACGCAAACTGGATGGGATGGCATGTTGCTGCAGGATGCTGTGGTAGCCATGCTGGGTCAGGGTGCCTTCAATTTTGAATAAATCCCCAACAGTGTCACCAGCAAAGCACTCCCACACCATCACACCTCCTCCTTCATGCTTCACGGTGGGAACCATGCATGTAGAAACCATCTGTTCACCTTTTCT
>VUQH01033843.1:0-12703 GCA_015106775.1 Etroplus canarensis | reverse complement strand
TTTGCAGTAATATGAAAATAACAAAAATAAGCCAGTCCTCACACTAATAAGGCTGAAGACACAGAATTATCACAGAAATGACTTCAGTATTTGTTGATTATAACCTTAATCATCTGTCAGCTGTGTATTGATTCCTTGACTAATTACCACAGTGTCTACATTGTCTTCTGTTTCGCCTTTCGTGCTTCTCTACAATTAATCTGCTGCTGGTTTTTAAAGTTACCATTATGAGAGAAATTTCTCAGGGAAACCAGTTGCTTGTGGCTGTTTGGAGAGTTGTGTGTATCCTAATAACCCAACAGATTTTGCAGAATGGTATGATTTTTTTTTTCATTTTCTTGGTGTGTATAGCATTAGATGCTTTGTTCATCTGGTAGAGGGCTGTTTTCAGGTAATGTTTTAAAGGTTTTACAGTGTTCTCCAAACGTACTGGAACAGCAAGGCCGTTTATTTATTAATTTATTTATTTATTGCTTTCCATTGTGTGTGAGATCAAAAGACGTATACGAGAGGAGAGATCAGGATATTACTGGATATTTGCTCTTAGTTTAAGCTTTTTCTTTCACCTGTGAAGACTGCTGTGGTAATTAAGAAAGGTTGATCAACAATGAAGAGCAGAGAGCTGTCTGTGGGAGAAAAGTGTGCCATTCTGAATCTGAGAAAAGGGGGCAAAATCCATCCAAGGTATTTCAAAAACATTAGGTACCATAATTTGGAATTTGCTGAAAAAAGAAGGAAACCACCGATGCATTCAGCCTGTCGTCCAGGGAAAACAGGAAGAAGTTTGGTGCGAGCAGTAAAGAAAAACCCTAAAGTGACAGTCCACAACATCATAAACAACCCCCAAATGGCAGGGATGGAAATTTCACAGTCCAAGCCCAAAATGACAATGGTGACTTTAATTTGTGAGAGCATGGGTGCATAAACAAGGCCAGCCACAAGGCGCTTATTTAATATATTACACATGCACGATTTTTTGGGCCCCTACTTGATTTTTGGCATAATTAATATAAGGATACTAAAAAGTAGACGAAAACCCCAAGCGCAAGTATGCAAACGTGATTACACATCAACGCGGATTTAGTTTGTGTCATTTTGTAATGAATACCAAGCATCTCATAAGTACTTTGTAATTGAATTCACTGAGTGTCGTAATGATTTTCAAGACTTCGTAATCACTTCGCATTGTTGCAAAAGTTGGGGTGCCAATTTTGAATTTTCCGAAACTTTCACGAAAGGTTACGATTTTATAAACCTTCACAGCATGTCGCAATGGTGCTGTAGACTTTTCTAATTGCTTTGTAAATGTTGTAAATGCGTCCTAATCTTTCCTAACCACATCGGGCCGGTTTGACAAATTTAGCCTCAGTGAAGTCTTATGAATGCTCATGAAGCTGTTGCCAGGCAGGTACGACACCTCACCTTATGAAAATCACAAATACCTCATAACATGTCATGAAATCCTGACAGTCTCCTTCTGTTTCCCAAAAAGTCACATTTCGCATCTTTATTGTAACGACTCCATAATGGTTCGCAAGGAGTGAATGCATCTTAATTGTTTCTTATTTGTGTTATAAAAACTTCTTCAGAGGCCACTGTGCAGGAAATCATTATGAATTTCGTTTCAGGTTATTCCATAATCAGACTCACATAAGTAGAAACTCAGCTTTAGAGAACAGCTCTAAAGAGGCCATCCTGTAAGATGCAAACCACTCATCATTGGAATTTTCCAAAAAAAAGTAAAGAGCTAAGCCACAACAGTTCTGAAACAAAGTTTTATGGACTGATGGGACAAAGATGAACCTCTACCAACATAACAAGAAAGAAGGGATCCACTCGTGATCCTAAATGTTCAAGTTCCTGAAAGGTCATCTGTGAAGCATGGAGGAGGTTGTGTCATGGCTTGGGCTTATATGGCTGCTTCTAGAATGAGGTCAATCATTTTTATTGATAATGTAACTCGTGATGGTAGTAGGAGAATGGATGCAGAAGTCTACAGAAACATATTGTCTGCCAGTTTATAGAGAAACGCATCGTCACTGTTCAGGAGAAACTTTATTATGCAGCAAGACAATGAACCAAAACACACTGCCACCCCAACAAAGGACTTGATCAGGCAGGAAGTAGAAGGTTTGGCTCCTTTTGGCAAATCAAATGTGTCTGGCCCAACAAAGCATTCAGAGGATGATTCTGCTTGCTAATACTGCCAGACAGGACAGGTCAAAAAAAAAAAAAAATAGAAGGTTTGTGATTGGCTCAGTCTATCACCAGATCTTTTTGTTTTAAATACATTTTTTAAGTTATTTTTTTAAGTTAGTAGTTTTCTTGTTATTTAAATATCCATAGTTTCTTGTCTTCATTTTCAATTAAGGGAAGAAAAAATACAATATAAATACAAAAACTAAAAATCTAACTATAGAAAAAAGCACAAGAAAGCAATGAAGCAAAGCTACTCTTCACTCATACAAGAGAACCCACATTAAACAATATTCATGAGAGTTCATGCCAAAGTAATCACAACTAAACATAGAAGAAGTGTCCCTATAGTGTAGCAGTTTACACATTTGCCTTACAAGTGAAAGTCCCTGGTTCAATTCCATTCAGGGACTAAGCCCCTCTCACCATGGAGGTCTGCATCAGGAAGGGTATTTGCTAAATTACCAATCTGCTGCGGTGACCCCTTGGGGGCAATGCAAGGGAGCAGCTGAATGTACATTTCAACTAAACATAGCAGGTGAAAAACAAAATAAACCATGTCAAACAGCTGTTAATCTAAACTCCACTTAAATTTAAGCCCTCCCCACAAGTGCTCCTAACATCCCCAACAGCTGAAATATAAGTTATAAGACTTAAGAGTCATTTAAACTTTCAAATAGGAGAGTAAGGGGTACCAGATCTTTTCGAACTCCTCATCATCAATAACTCTGATTTGCTCTAAGAATAAAGTCAGCTAGTGAAAGTTTAACAGAAGGCACCTCTTTCTTCTTCCAAAATAAAACAATAAACTTCTTAGAAGTGATAGATCCATCCATCCATCCCTCTTTTATCTCTTTTTATCCGATTCAGAGTCATGGGGGTGCTGGCCTGTCCCTATCCTCAAAAAGTGAGAAGTGGGGTAAACTCTGAACAGGTTACTAATCTATTGCAGGGCTGAAGTGAGAAATCCGCAAGATGAAAAATGTTGTTGAGCTTCCCACAGTCTCCCAAATTCCTGTGATAATTAAAAATGAGTCAGAGTTTTACCTCAAGATTCATCACTTATGAAAATCATCTAAATATCTCCATCCATTTGCAGTTTTTGGTGTGAGGCTAAGCTATGCAGCAAACCTGTGTCTACTCAATCAGATTTATCGCACTGTGGAAATTTCCAGAAATATTCTGTGTAGTTTTATCTTTGAATAATATCATCTGTGCAACGCCTTCAAGTGGATTAAACAGTGTCGAGCATTGAATGTACGCGTTTGGAGGTCTGGGGGTATTTAAAGGAGTCTCGTCGTGGGCAGTCGCCAGATCTTAATCCAGTTGAACATGGATTCACCTCCTGTAGAGAAGACTCATGGGAGAAACCTCATAAAAACAGAGAAAACAACTGCTGCTCTCTTTGCTGTAGTAAAAGCCTGGAAAGGCAGAATCAGTGAAAAAGCAAGAAATCTGGGGGAGTCCATGGGTCGTAGGTTTGATACAGTTATTGCGAGAAAAGGATATGCAACCAAATGTGAAGTAGTTGAAAACATTGTATTCCAATACTTTTGATCACTGAAAATCTGGGTGGTTTGATGCAAACTGTGTTATATTCTATGTTGTTTTAGCATATCTAGAGGTAAATACCAGGGAATAAAAGCTGAGGCTCTGATCTCTCTTCTCATGTTCATCTTTTGATCTCGCATACAAATGCCTTCCACGAGCAGGAAAAACACATTAAATGGCCTTGCTGTGTACATTGCCTCGCCCTTCGTTATGGGCATACATGGTTAAGGGTTAGAACTGTAAACAGATGCAAAGATTTAAAAAAGATGCGGTGCGGTGAGCGATGAGGTAAGCGGATTGCTTTTGCACTGGTGGAAAATAAGGGGGGAGCGTTGCTGTTGTCGCACAGATCAAGTTACGCTTGTTCCAGCTTTGACTTCTCGTTGTCATGCGCGGGTGATGCCAGCAGCGTTCATTGTTAAATGTGGATTAACGTTTATTTTTAGAGTTACGTGCATGTCATGCTTTTACCTGTTTTAGCCTCTTCCCGGTGAGGTCTTACTGCGTTCACCCTGTTGCTCTCAGTGCCTTTTCATCTTTATAATACTCTGTTCTCAGATACGTACACACTGTGTGAACTTGACTTTGTATTTTCAATTAGTGTAAGGTATTAATTTCCATTTTCCTTCTCTTTTCTTCTCTCCAAGCTTTACATCATCCAAGGCTTAAAAACCTGACATGTGTACACCTAGTGAGACGGTAACCTGAGGTCCCATCCTGAGGAAAAAAAACAGGATGCATCCCATTGCCTCTGTGCTTTTAGGCACATTTAGTGTTGGAGGCCGTTGTAATCCCTGTGCTGCAGGAGTGCTGCTCCTGCTGTGTCTTGGCTTCCCTCCCTCCATGGCCACTTGCCCACCCTCCTGCCTTTGTGCCAGTGATATAATTTCCTGCAGCGGACGCAATCTGTCCGCGGTGCCCTTTGATCTCCCAGGTTATGCCACGCGTCTGGACTTCGGCCACAACAGACTCATTGCCCTGCATGCGGACTGGCTTTCCCAGCCGTTCGACCGGCTTCTTACACTGGTCCTCAGCAAAAACTTCATAGGCAGCATTGAAGTGAACGCCTTCAATGCGACACGGCATCTTCTCCACCTGGACCTCTCATCCAATCAGCTGACAGTGCTGAACTCGTCCATTTTCTCCAAGTTAAAGGAACTGAAGGAGCTGCTGTTGTTTGATAACCAGATTGTCCAGATCAACCCAGGGGCCTTCAAGGACCTCCTCAGCCTACAGAGGCTCTACCTCTCTGCGAACAGGCTGACTGCCTTCCCCCTGGGGATTTATGAGGAACCTGAGGGGCCTCTGAACCTGACGTTTCTTGACCTATCTAATAATCAGCTCTCTAAGGTGCCTGTCCAGAGCCTACTGTCTCTCACCCGAAAAAGAGGAATTTATTTGCAGGAAAACCCTTTGGTCTGTGACTGTGCATTGCTTGCCTTGCTGGAATATTGGATGCGGAAACAGTATCGCCCTCTATTGGATTTCAGCAAGGAATACCCGTGTAAAAAAGAGGCAGAATCAGGGCTTCACTGTAAGCAACAGGAAGTGTCAGACGTGCCCCTTGAGGCACAGATCTACCAAGTAGAGCCTGGTCAGTGGTTAAGAGTGCCATGCCCGGGGCTGACTTTGCCTGTCCAGGAGGGGCTTGTGGTGTTCTGGGTTACCCCCAGGACAGTACTGAATTCATCAACCAATGATCTAAGTGCCCACCTAGCAGTTCTTCCCAATGGCACCCTTGAAGTCCGAGAAGCGCTGATAGAAGATTCTGGTGCATATGGGTGTGTCATACCCCGCGGACGAAACTACGACCCCAGTGACTCTCTGGAGGTCACAGTGGCGGTTGGAAATTTAAGCACCACCTCCACCAGCGGCTCAGCGCCTCGCAGTAGCACGGAACATTTCAACACTGCATTTACCACCCTTGCCTCTTGCGTGGTCAGCATCATACTGGTGCTGCTTTACCTCTACCTCACCCCGTGTCGGTGTCGGGAAGCCAGGGGCGGGGGCTCGAGAGGGTGCGGCGGACGAGCCATTATCCTCTGTTCGGACCCCAGAGAGGTGGAGTCAGCACAGCAGCGCTCAAATGGGAAGAAGGTAGCCTTCTTAGAGCCTCAGACTGAGGACTCTGATATTGGCAGCACAAAAATAGCAGCAGTGAACTTGGGTCATGTCACCACAGAGGGAATTCTTAAAAATGGAAGTAGGACAGTGGGACAGACCCTCACAGACCCCACTCACATGGCATAGCCACAACAAGTACCTTTTTGCACATTCCTGTACAGCCTGAATCCAAGCCCGTTCTCTCACTGTCTTGTTTCAGTACATAATGAAAAAATCCATTTGATGTGAGTACTGCACAGTGTGTCTTGTGAAGTAGTTCTGCACTGTGGGGTTTGGATGTTTGGTCTAAAGCAGAAATTGCAGTCCTTTTGTGGGCAGAATTTCAATTATGTCTCGACTGTAAGTGCGGTCTGTTTCTTTTTTACATCGAGTTCATATGGAAATTCCAGAGTCACCGCAGGAAATTGAGACTGGAAAGATCACAAAGATAAAAATGTGGGTGGGTTTTTTTAATAATGGGCCTAGAGGAATATTCACACCTTGTATGATAAGCTGTTTGAGGCTTTGGTGGCCGGTGGGTATTATGAATTCTGCATTTTGAATGCATCATGACCGTTTCTGTCTCGTGCTGTGGGGTATGCTATTTTTTTAAACATGCCAATCACGCTTGTGAATTTATCTTCAATGTTGCTGTCTGCCACTGACCTTCAAAATCTGTATAAACCTGTAGAAGTTCCTTTATAAAACAAACCCCACAAAAAACCTATTGTGTTGCGATTGTTGCGGACAAAAATGCATTCAATGAACTGTTGAAGGACTGTTTACTCAAATTAAAGATTTCTTTCTAATTACCCCACTGTGGTTTCAGTCGGAGGTGATCCAGCTCATTTCCTTCTAGTCGATTCTGTTTCTGTGAAGTGACAAAGGGCAGAGGTATTACAGGTGAACGAGTTTAAATACCTGCAGTCAATTATGCAAAGTACTGGACTTTAAAGGACCAGCGTATAAGATTTAAGATCAGAAATTGAGTCTAGCATACATATTTACGCTTCTTATAGCAAGGATCACTCTAGGATAATAATCATTGGGTTTCAGATGTTCAGATATACAATATTAGCGGGTCCCATTCCGTATTAGTTGCCATGTTTCTACAGTAGCTCAAAATAGACAAACATACCCAAATACAAGCTTCCGTGTTTCTGTTAATGCTAACACAATGCAGAATGGCTATCCTTACTCATCCTTACTTTTGCAGTATAAAAACTGAACCTCTAACCCCTTAATCTTATTCATTTCAACTGCATTTCTAATTCCAAATTATATCTGCATACTCAAACATCTGAACTGGAAATACTTGTGGATGTGGTAGTGGAAGGCTGGATTTTTCCTGGCAGGCACTGTAGGGTCTCTTAAAGAGTTGGAAAGGTGAGGACAGATATTCAATTGTTGCAATCTGTATTTTTACCAGTAGATGGTGCTAAATATCACATGTCCTTTACATCAAACGATCAAGATGGGACTGAAGTGCAGATTTTCAGCTATAATTCAAGGGGTTTGGCAAAACAACTGCATTAATTCTTTAAGAATCGCAGTGTTCAGTATCATGGCCTAGGTAAGGCCCATTCCATCGTTATTCCATGACAAACTAAACAGATAAAACATTTTGAGGTGATTCCAAGTGTTGCATTTGGCAGCAGTTCACTGAAAGTGAAGGAGGCCATTTTTAGGCTGAAAAACCAAAATAAGCCTATCATAGAGATAGCAAAAACTTTAAAAGTAGCCAAAACGGCAATCTAGAACATTCTTAAAAAGAAGAAATGCAGTGGCCAGCTTAGCAACACCAAAAAGGTCTGAAGACCATGCAAGATAACTAAAGTGGATGAAAGAATTCAGAAAAACTTCTTTACATCTAGCCAAGGCAAGAACACTGATAAAGAGGTAGGGATGTCACTGCCAAAGTCTATAATCAAGAGATGCCTTCATGAATGTAAATACAGAGGGTTTATAAGGCTGTACGCTCTGCTTAAATTCAGTCAAATGCTGAAAACTGATTGGATGAACTTTTGAATTTGTGAAAATGGCAGACTATATATAAAATGTCTCAAATTCCTAACCAGGTAATTCTTTTATCACACCTTTTGAATTAAAGCTGAGAGTCTGTGCTTTGATCTCATCTTGATTGTTTGATCAAAAATCCTCTGCGCCAAAACTACAAAAATCATCATTCTCCAAATACTTAGGCTCTAACTTTATGTGAGGGTTGTATTATAGCTTTTGTGCCACCAGAGGGAGCCGAGTAAAATCTGATATTATGCTTCAAATAATGTAGTGTGCTTCAAGTCTGAGGACTTGAAACAAAGCAGCATATTTGAAGTGAACAGATAGTATACCAGACTTGGCTACATTAGCCAGCATGGCCAAAGTGCTTGATTCAGCTGTGAGTAAGTTACATTGTGGGTATAATAGACGCCAAGTTTTTTTCCAAGTAAAGCCCCTGTCACTCCTTGACAATTTAACAAGCATATGCCGACATATGAAAAAATCTGCAAATATGCTGGCCTACGTCGATTAAGTTCTTGGTAAGTTTTGTGGGAGTTAAGGGCATGCTGAAGTATGCCGGTATAGTTCGCAGTACGGCAAGGTCGCTGGAAAATATTGAGCATGCACAAAATTTCCGATGTATGCCAGCATATGGCTCATACGTCCTGCATACACAGGCCATATGTTGCAGGTACATTATGTATACGTTGACTCACGTTACTCATAGGTTGATAATGAGATCATGTTTAGCGTACCCAAAACGTATTAATAACCTATGAGTAACGTGTTTTTAACCTATGTGTAACATATGTCAAACTTACTTCTAACACATATTGACATTTGTAGACGTATTTGACATGTTCCAGTCATACCGAGCGTGTTTCTAATGTACATCTACCATATAATTGCGTAAGTGCTGCATTTAACCCTAGTACTGCAGGAGCTCAATACAATTGATGTCCCAGATAAGTGTCGTGTACTGTCGGTCATCTATATGTCGATCACTTCAGGTGTTTTCATTCACTGCCGGTCGTCTAGCTGGTCGTATAGCTGGCAGTTCTAGGGTTAAGGAAAGTGGTATAAATGGGCTTCAAGTTCTTCATTGGTATTATGTTCTATACATGTTATTTATATGTCCATTTCACATCATTGTTCTGCGTACGCCAGGAATGTGGTTGTGTCGGGAAGTACTGTAAGCACTGTCTGCTGCATCAGCTTGTGTATTATTTTAAGCTGTCCAGCATTGATATGACAATGTCATTGAAGTGCAGCGCAGAATCAGATCAGAATCAGTCAAGTGAGCTTGTATTAGATAGTTTTCAATGTTCTCAAATCTTGTATGAAAATGACGAGTTATATTGATGGCAAATACAAATTACAAGCATGAATAGATATCATGAGAAAATGCCTTTTTTTTGGCTTTTTTTGGTAATAGTCATTCAGTTATTTGAGCACCATATCGGAGCACACTTCCTGAAGGGACACCAGAGTTCAGGTCCCAACCCGCTCACCCAGAGCTGGTTTGACAAGTTTGGCAGGCTGGACCCTTGTCAACTTGATCTCCATTCATCCTCTTAGGAAAATGGACTTCCCTGGTTACCCTTCACCTGCAGCTTCACAGATTCAGAGGAACTGATCTTTATCTGTTCAGACACAAAGAGAGTTTGGCCTCAGCGATGAATCCCTTGTCAGCTCACATCACCGTCACAGGCATCAGAAGGAAGTTTGCCAGTTCAACCCCCGAGCCTGCAGCGACCCACATTCCACCAGCCGCCTTTGTTTCATTTTTATGGGTATGTGGAATCATTTCTGTGTTCCGTGAAGGTTATTAAAGTGTGTTTAGCCACACATATCAGTTCTCCTGCTCTCTGAATATGTGGGTTTCTACTTTTTACTGTTTTAGTGTCATGACTTTGATTTGACTCAGTTCTACAGGGGCATCTTCAGTTTGAGAGTTTGCACCCATAGCTGAAACTCCAATAAAAAATGTGGCATCATGTAACTGTTGGTTGTGAATGAGATGTTTTTCTGAGTGATTTGCATTTTGATTAGTCTAATCTGCACTCAGAAAAAAATAACCACTGTGCAACAACTGCATTCTACGAGTGTTTGTTCAGTGTTCAAATGCTACACAGATATTCATAAAAAGTAGGGCAGGCTTAGGCCCAGCACAAGCTCCAAAGCTTCATTCACCGAGGCAGAGACACTGTGGCTTGCGAAAGTATTCATCCTCCTTTGGTGTTTTCCCTATTTGTTTGCATTGCAATCTGCAATTTAATTGTTTTTTTGTTTGGATTATATTTAATGGAACTACACAAAATAGTCCAAACTGGTGCAGTGAAATTTAAAACATTTTAAAAAATATTTAATAAATCAAAAATCTAAAAGCAGTGCATGCATATGTATTCACCGCCTTTGCTATGAAGCCCCTAAATAGGATCTGGTGCTACCGATTACCTTCAGAAGTCACATTATTAGTTAAGGTCCACCTGTGTGCAATCTGACTGTTCTGAAAGGCCCCTGAATCTGCAACACCACCATTAAATCCATCACCACAAAATGGAAAGAATACAGCACCACAACAAACCTGCCTAGAGAGGGCCGTCCACCAAAACTCACACAGCGGGCAAGGAGGGCGTAATTCAGAGAGGCAACAGAGCTGGAAAGCTCCACAGCAGAGACTGCTGTATCTGTCCATAAGACCACTATATGCTGTACACTCCACACAGCTGGGCTTTATGGAAGAATGGTTTTAAAAAAGCCAAAAAAATATAAAAGCATTTTTAGAGTTCACCAAACGGCATCTGGGAGACTCCCTAAACATATGGAAGAAGGTCCTCTGGTCACATGAGACTAAAATTGAATTTTCTGGCCATCAAGGAAAATGCTATGTCCCGCACCACCCTAACATCTCTCATCACCCCAATGACACCATCCTCACAGTGAAGCATGGTGGTGGCAGCACCATGCTCCAGGGATGTTTTTCATCAGCAGGAACTGGGAAACTGATCAGAACTGAAGGAATGATGGATGGTGGCGAATACAGGGGAATTCTTAACCAAAACCTGTTTCAGTCTTCCAGGGATTTGGTACTGGGATGGAGGTTCAGTTTCCAGCAGGACAATGACCCTAAGCGTACTGCTAAAGCAACACTGAAATGGTTTAAGAGGAAATGTGTTAATGTGTTGGAATGGCCTAGTCAAAGCCCAGACCTCAGTCCCAAATGAGAATGACTTAAAGATTGCTGTACACCAGCAGAATCCATCCAACCTGAAGGAGCTGGAGCAGCTTTGCTTTGAAAAATGGACAAAGTTCCCAGCAGCTCATAGAGACATACCCTGAGAAACTTACTGCTGTACTGTAATTTCTGCAAAAGGTGCCTCTACAAAGTACTTAATTTTGGGGTGGGGGTGGGGAGCTGAATAAATATACACGCATCACTTTTCAGTTTTTTATTATTTAAATTCCTTTTTTTCATTTCACTTCACCAATTTGACCTATTTTGTGCAGGTTCATTACATAAAATTAAAAAAAAACATTTAAAAAATAGGATGTAGAGCAAAAAATAAGCAAAATGTCAAGGGGGTGAATACATTTGCAAGCCACTGTAAAGAAAACAGTAAGTCATCAAGATCAATATAAAGACCCCAGTGTCCAGCCAGTGTTAACCTAGTCATCTCAAGTCTAGCACTTCATGCTACCAGCTTACTCTCACTGCCAGACTCATCCCCACCTCCTCAACAAATGCTAACAAGTTATCTCCTTAAAAAGAGCTTGTGTGTGAATGTCTAAATCAGGGATGGGCAGCAATATTTTGTTAGCAGGCCAGACCGACATTTATACAGTCAGCAAAGGGTCACACGTTGAAAAATTAAATGGAAAGATGACAAACGAAGAACTGAAATAAGTTGAAATCGTTCCATTTTAGCAGACACGCCAGATTACTTTAAAAGAAGCCCAGATCCTTCAGGTTCTTCTTCCCAAAACCAAGGACTTAGTTAGGAAATGTTGACTTTTCTATGCCAAGCTACTGTACACTCAACTTAAATGCTTAATATATTTATATCATAATACAAGCCAGCATCAGTGCATGAATAAAATACGGTATTTAAAATTATTATTTAAGAAGACATTTTTGTATGTATACAGTGTTTGCCACACATATGATTTACTCACACAGGCTCCCAGGTATATTACCAGCCAGTATGTATATTTTCATCTATCTTGAGCAATCCCCATGCTTTGTGCTCTTATTTTGAAAGTTCACTCACTGCTGACCAGTTAGCCCCAGCCTTTCCTGTCTCCTAATTTCCCTGCTGGGATTCTAATTAGGCAGCAGTTATGAGACTCGTCTCTCAGTTTGTCAGACTTACTTGGACTGTTCCCGTAGTGTAGTGGTTTACACGTTCACCTTCCAAGTGGAAGGTCCCTGGTTCATTTTCAGGCGGGGACATAAGCCCCTCTCACAGTGGAGGGTTGCACCTGGTGTAAAACCTCTTCCAAATTACCGGTGTGGAGTAACACCTTAAGGGAAAATACAAGGGAGCTGAAGGTATTCTCCAAAGTCTTGGACCGCAGGTGGTCATGGTACTCCTTGGTACTCCTCTGAAGATCTTCTGAGAGCTGGAGGAGCATCCCAGCCTTGAAAACTGGTTCATGTGCAGCTATACTGTGAGCTCACTGAGGCTGCAGATCAGAACAAGGAGTACCGTCACAACTGAACTTAACTCAGACTTCTCCGTCTTCCACTTGTTTCAAGACGGTGAAGTCTGAGTCTATCCAATTGATGAGAAACAGTGGAGAGTGATTTTAAGGGGCTTATTAGTCTTCCTTTAAAGACATCAGGGGCTGA
>VUQH01033842.1:3987-18118 GCA_015106775.1 Etroplus canarensis | reverse complement strand
GTGTATGCTGAGAGACTGGATTAGATTGGATTACTTTATTGTCATTTCAACTACATATAAATACACAGTGAAATGAAATAGTGTTCCCCCAGAACCCGGTGCCCCATATAAGGGTTAATGCCGACTGGTCAGGGCCCGCCTCTGGCCCAGCACAACACCCTGTCCGCGATGTCATAAAAAACAACGCCGCCGGATCACCAGTTAGCACGGTCTGTGGACGGAGCTACAACGGCGTCTGGTCATCCTCGAACCTCCGACTTTCGAACACGAACTCCACCGTCCCGGCGTCCACAACACCCGAATACTTGGTCAAAACAGGGACAATCACAGGGGTTCAAGCACCACCTTGGTCTCAGAGTGGCCACGCACTACCGTTGCGCCGCCATCTTGGCCCAAGTATGAAAAATTTGATGAATATGCTGGTGTGTTGAATAAATTTTTGGTAAGTTTTGTATAAGTTAACAGCATGCTGAATGACACTGGTATATGTCGTAGTACGTTGAAAAATTTTCCGATGCATAGCAGCATATGGCTCATACGTCTCTTATACGCAGGCCATAAGTTTTAGGTAAGTTATGGATCATTCACACAAGTTACTTGTAAGTTTCTCATAAGTGGAAATACATGAAGATAATGTGTAGCGTACCCAAAGCTTATTTCTAACCTATGAGTAACATGCTTTGAACCTGTATGTAACTTATAGCCAACTTATCTCCAACACATGTTGACATATGTAGACGTATTTGACATGTTCTGAACAAACACAGCACTTGTTTCTTACAGTTACCATAGAAGGCCGTATTGGCTGAGAGTAGGTGTCGGCCACATGCTCTCTCTCTTGCTCTCCCTTACCTGGCTGGCTCCTCCCTCCTGGAGTTCCCTCCAGCTGACAGTAATCTACAGACTCACCTGCCACTCAGTTCACTTTCCTCTGTCTTCTTCAGATCTCCCTCGCCATTATTCCTGGATATTCTTCTTCCGAGTCTTGAGACGGTAAAATCTTTCTTCTCACGGCACTTAGAGCCTGTGTTGTTTTCTGTTTGGACCTGTTTGAGTGACACTTTAGCCACTCCCCTTTAGTTTCCCTTCGTAGTGATTGCTGTCATTTCTTTGGCGCCTTTGTTAGATTAGCAACTGTTGCTGCTAGCCCTTGTGGTGTTTCACGCTTGTGTTTGCCAACCTTAGTTTTCTTTTTATTCTTGTCTTTTCATTCATTTCAAGCTAAGCTCAGCGTTGGTTTTCCTCGGTGTTATTAGTCAAAGCTTTCATCAGCTTGCTTTGTTGTGTACCTGCGTTTTAGTCCATAAGTAAAAAAATAGTGAAATTATGACAGTTTTTTGTTTTGCTTCGGCATGACGGTGATGTTGATACTGCCAATAGGCTACGACAGGCTATGCATAAGTTGTGAACACTGGCAACACGCTAAGCTTTGTTTGGTACAAGTTATCAATGTTCTATATAAGTTACTAATACATTAATGTATATGTTCATAATTTTTAAAAAATCATAGCTCTGCACATTCCAGCATTTTAGAGAAATTTTGATGCCTCAGCATACGCTGGTTACCCTGGGCCCTGAGTCTGTGTGTATATATACAGCCCTGCCTCCCTCTGTTCTTTGCCGTGTCGTTTGTCTGCCTCTTTATCTGCTTAGCTCGTTTTCTGCTTACCTCCACGTCAAGGTTTGGTTCTACTCTTGCCTCTGTGCCATGTTTTGGGATTATTCTGTCATGCCAAGCCATATTAAATCCTAGTCAAGTCTCATCATGCCAAGTTTAAGCCTACTTTCGTTTTCTCCTTGCCTTTTGTTTCTGTTTTTATTCAGACGTTTGGACTTTGTTGATTCCCCGGACTTTAAAATAAAGCTCGAGTTCAGTCCTCACCGCCTCGGTCTCGTCGTCTTGCATGCTGGGTCCACATCCCCTCCTCAAACCCTGACAGAAGAAATGTGGATCACATAGCACCGGTCAAACACTTCTGACGCACAAGTGAGAAATTTTCTTTATCTGTCCTCGCAGTTACATCTTCAGTTTGCAGATGAAACGGGGGGGGATTTAACGAGCTGACGGACTCATGTGATTATCTCGCACATGAATTCAGACATGGTGCTGCGCCTCCAGCCAGACAGGAAAAAAAAAAAAATCTCTTCTTGTTTTAAGATCCTGCTGTGGCGTGTTTGTTCCTCCACCTGCTCTCCCTCTGTGCGGTGCTGTCGTGGGGAGTTTTATTTCAGCTGCTCATCTGTTGCTCCCCAAAGAGTCGAGGCATTAACGGCAAAACACAACAACTGTATTCCCATCATCTTCCTCCTGCTCCATAAACTCTACAGCTGTGCTTCTCCTGTTCAGAGAGACTCATTGTTTTTCCCCCTCTGTTTTTTCTTGTCTTGCAGTTTCCAAAGGGGGGAAAATAGACATATTTCACTTGAGCCAGAAATATTCTCGCCATACCCCCGCGAAACACTTTAGTGCACCTACTGTGATCGTTTTGTGTTTTCTCTCAGAGGACTTCCTTTTTCTGGGACTCCACCTCAACATGCTGTCAGGTTTTTCTTTTTTCTTTCTCACTTTTTAAAACACACAGGTGTGTATTTTCCTTCTCGTTTTATCTCCTTTAAAGACACCAGTCGTGTTTCATGTCATACAGGACTGGAGGGAACAGATGAGATGTGCAGATGGATGTGGACCAGAGGAAGGGAAGGTGGGAGGCCTGAGTCATCAAGCAGCAACCTTCATGTAAACGAGGGAAAGAAGAAACAAAACGAGGGATTACAGAAAGAAGTAAAAAGCAGCGAGACAACACAGGCGACATTTGGCAGACAGAGAGGAAGAGAGGGGTGCGGAGTGGGAGAGAAGATGAGAGGAAACCTGAGATAACAAGAGGTAAAAAGGCTTCAGGAAGAGACGAAAAAAGAGGAGACAGATAAGAATGGATGGAGAAAAGACCATTAGCTGCGGTAATACTATAAAGAGTTAACTTCAATTCAGGTTAGTTTTATTTATAAAACACCAATTCACAACAAAAGTGATCTCAGGCTGCTTCACGCTATAAAATAAAGACACAAGAGTACTGGAGAGAAAACCCCAACAATCAGACCATCTCCTATGAACAGCACTTGGCGACTGTGGGAAGGAAGAACTCCCTTTTAACAGGAAGAGATCGCCAACAGAACCAGACTTGACTGACTTGGCCACTGAACATTTCCCCATTTCTTTGCCTTAAGAAGCCCTGCCATTGCTTTTGCAGTTTGCTTTGGATAATTGTCCATTTGCACCGTGAAGCTTCACAGTGAAAAAGTTCCCGTTTTGCAGCATTTGGCAGAAACTGAGCGGAGAGTACAGCTCTGTACATTTCAGAATTCATCCTGCTGCTTCTATCAGTGGTCATATCTTCAGTAAACACCAGTGATCTGGTTCCATCAGCAGCTATATATGCCCATGCCATAATGCTCCCTCTACCTTGTTTGACAGATGATGTGGGATACTTCAGATCATCACCTGTTCCTTTCTTTCTCTATGCTTTTCTCTTCCCACCATTATGTGAATAATGGTGCCGCAGATGGTAGCCGTGGTTTGGAGCTCTCTTGTTCTGTTTATTTTTGTTTGTCTGTCTCGTCACCTGTGATCCTGGTATCATCACATACACGCAAGAGGACTTGCTGGACAGAAAGCAGTCCATGCCACCCAACCTGAAGCTGGAATTCTTTGGGACCTTTCTGAACATTCTGATCAGAGGAGCAGAGGGGAGGTGTGCTGGAGTGCTGGTTCAGCTGCGACGGCGCAGCTTCCATGCACCACTACCCAGCATTCACCTGGCAAATGTCCGATTCTTGGGCGCAAAAATGGATGAGCTGCTGCTGCTCAACAGGACCAACAAGGATTTTTCACTCTGCTCTGTGCTTCACCGAAACCTGGCTCCGCAACCTAACGCTGGACAGCACGCTGCACCTACCAGGCTTTCAACTGGAGAAATCATGCTCCCCTCACCTGGAATCCCTTTTTTTAAACTGCAAGCCTTTTTATTCCCCGCGGGAGTTCTCCTCGATTATTCTGGTCGGCATTTACATCCCACCGCAAGCCAGCGTGCGTGAGGCACAACGGCGCCTGGCCGATCAGATAATCAGTCGGGAGCAACAGCACCCGGACTCCATTCTTGTCGTTGTGGGGGATTTCAACAGAGACACATCAGCCATGAACTGCTTAAGTACAGACAGCATGTTGCACGTCCCACCAGGGACAGTAATACTCTTGACCACTGTTACACTGATTTAAAAGACGCCTATCACTCTGTACCTCGTGCAGCTCTGGGACTCTGATCGCTGCCTGGTCCACCGTCTCCCACTCCCAGTGTGTGTCTTGCTGTTGTGTCTTTTATTAATGTGTGTACAATGAGAGATCTGACACCGAAACAAATTCCTCGTGTGCGCAATCAAGCTTGACCAATAAACTTCTGATTCTGATTCTCTTACAAGTTCGTCTTGGGTTCATCCGTCCAAAGATTTTTTTCTTTTTTTAACTTCCAGAACTCGGCAGGCTCTTTAAGAGGTTTTCCATTGAAATCTAATCTGACCTTTCTGTTCCTGTGTGTTTTTGTTTCAGTGTGTCCATTGTTTACTGTACTTCTTGTCTGTCAATGACACACGTATAGCATATTTTTCCATCTTGTGGCTCGCATTCAGTTCCAAAGCCTTTGAACCAAACCAACATTCAGATTACTTCAGGAGTGTTGTACTCTCCACAGCTACTAGCACATAATGAAGTTCAACCAGTTAGATGCTACAGTTATCTTTTTTGGCAATGAAAGGATCCTGTGATCATCCACTTAACTTGTCTTCTGTGTTCCTCCAGGGCCTGTGGTATTGCTGAGCTGGTCAGTTCATTCCTTCTTTTAAAGAATGTTACAGGTTGTTGTTTTGGCCACCCTGAAGTTTTTGTTCTGTCTGATTTTCAGCTTCATGATGGTCTCTTTCACTTGCATCGACATCTCACTGGACTTCATGTTGAGAGTTCCAGTAAAGGAGGACATGCAGAGGGTTGGTGTGAAGTAAGAGGATGCAAGGGATGGGGTGAGATGGAGGCAGACAATCTTCTGTGGAGACCCCTAATGGGAGCAGTCCAAAGAAGAAGAAAAAGGGTGAATGGCTACCAAAGGCAAGTTCAACACTTGGAATCAACTCCAGATTGTTGATCTGCTTAGTTTGCCATGGAGTAATGACTGGTAAATGGACTAGTACTTATATAGCACTTTTTTACTCTAAATGAGCACTCAAAGTTACAAGTCTCATTCACCCATTCTTACACACACACACACACACACACACACACACACACACACACACACATTCACACAACACTTTATTCTATGCCTTTAAGCACATTTAGCTATCACACACATTCACACTTTGTATCATGGTCTCCAGTTTGGTAATTAAGTTTTGTATGGCCCTGAGTTTCCTTTATGCTTTTGTGTTTCCAGATTTTACAGTTCATCACATTTTAGTTTCAGTTACAGTTTTGTCTTTCAGTTAATCTAAAACAGGATAAAGTAAAATGTTTTTTCTTTTTTTTTCTCCCAAGTTCATGTTTCGTCTTGCATCATAAATTGGGGGTCGGGGTGTTGCTCCTCCCTAAAAGTCCGAACTCACTAACAGTTCAGTTCAGCTCAAGTTAGAATATTTATATTTCCTGCAAAGAAGTCTGCGTTGTTCTCCAAAATATAGGATTACCAGCTACGATGACTGAGACAACATTCATACTGCAGGTCTGAGTGACCCATGCCTGATGTTTCATGAGTCCGTGGTAGCCAGTGCTGTCCTCTCTGCCGTAGTGTGCTGGGACAGCAGACAGAGTGTAGTGGACACCAACAGACTCAACAAACTGATCAGCAAGGACAGTAACGTCCTGGGTGTGGAGCTGGACTCTCTGACAGTGGTGTCAGAGAGGAGGACGCTGTCCAAGTTAAGGACATTATTGGACAGTCCTTCACAGCCTCTCCATGACGTGCTGCACAGACACAGGAGCACGTTCAGCAGCAGACTCATTCCACCACGATGCTCCACAGAACGCCACAGGACATTCCTACCTGTGACATCACACTTTTCAATTCCTCATTGTGACACTTTCATCTGCTAGATCTTCTCATATTCTAACATTTATTTACCATCAGTTAATATCTTACTGTGCAAATAATAAACTGCAACAATCTTCTTCTTCTGGCTGCTCCCGTTAGCTGCTTTGCTCAAGGGTTACCAGCTATGATGACTTAGATGCCGAGCAGTGTGGGTGAGCAGACACCTCTCCCGTCGTACACAGTACACCTCCACAGATATGAACCCAAGGTGGGTCAGAATATGGTTTCCAGTGGTTAAGGTTTTTCCCGTATTGAGGAGGCCTCTGTGATGAATGCTGCACCTCCATAGGTGAACATGAACTGCCGGCATGTGACGGTTTATTCTCCACTTTCTTAGCATCTCACAGCAGAAACACTGAGAAGTTTGATGACAAGCTTTCATTTCATATTCATATTCCAAACCAAGTGGAAAAAAGCTTAAAGTGAGGGTTGGTTTTTCTTTTAGAAATAAGTCCTGTTTTACTTTTAGGGCTAAGAAAAAAAAACTTGTAGAAGCTACATTTCTGTCAGTGATTGATTCTGGTGATGTTCTGTACGTGCATGCAGCCTCATCTTTTCTGCGTGACTCGGTATACCATGCTTCATTATGTTGCATTACAAATTCAAAGTCTCTGACTCATCACTGCATCTTTTCATAATTTGGTCAGCTGGACTTTATTAGCTGTTCATACACAAATTATTACATATTTTTGTCTATAAAGCAATACTCTGTAAACTTTCAGTATACCTTTGTTCCCTTCTCTGTCGGTGTTTTAGGAGGAGTCAGCCATGTTCTTCTAAGTGGTTAATCTTTGATGTGCCTCAGGCTTTGTAATATGCTACATGGTCATGGAATAATCTTCAGGAAATGTTGTTGCTCTGGACACAGAATGTCATACAGAATGTAGTGGGGGAGACATGTAGTTGTTTTTCCTTAGTGATTGTTCTTTGTTTTAATATTTAATGACTTTTTAAACCTATTTAACAGCTGTTACACTGGCTTCCTGTCAATTTTAGAATTCAATTTAAGATTTTACTGATTGTTTTTAAATGCTTGAACGGCCTAGCGCCCTCGTATTTGTCAGAGCTCCTTGAGCCTCACTGCCCATCCAGAGCATTGAGGTCAGTCAACCAGCTGTTTCTAGTTGTTGCAAGAGCTCGACTTAGAACTTGTGGGGACAGAGCCTTTTCAGTAGTGGGACCCAAACTGTGGAACAGTCTGCCTTATCAGGTCAGAGCTGCACAGTCCGTAGAGCATTTTAAATCGCTACTTAAGACTCACTTTTTGACCTTGGCATTTAAACCCAGCTAGGCAAGCTCTTTTAGCTCTATTTATCTTTTAATTTGATCAATTTTCATGTATTTCATTATCTGTTTTATTTTAATGTATTGTTGCTATTTTATTTATTGTATATTTTAAATGTGTTTGTTTTATGTTAAGCACTTTGGTCAACTGAGGTTGTTTTAAATTTGCTATATAAATAAAATTGACTTGACTTGACTTGACTTCACAGTTCATCACAATTCATCCTGCTGCTTCTATCAGCATCACATCATCACCAAACAACAGCAACTTGGTTCCACTGGTAGCCATATATTCCCATGCCATAACACTGCCTCTACCATGTTTGATAGATGATGTGGTATGCTTCAGATCATGAGCTGTTCCTTTCTTTCTTCATATTTTTCTCCTACACATTCATCTTGGGTTCATCTGTCCAAAGAGGGGGTTTTTTTGTCCCCCAGAACTGTTCAGGTTCTTTCAGATGTTTTCTGGCAAAATCTAATCAGTCCTTCCTGTTCATGAGTGTAATCAGTGGTTTGCATCTAGTTGTAAATCCTCTGTATTTGCATTCAGGAAGGCATCTCTTGATTGTAGACTTTGACAATGAGACATCTGCCTCCTTGAGAGTGTTCTGGACTTGATTAGAAGTTGTGAAGGATTTTTCTTAACCGAGGAAAGAATTCTGTGATCATCCACTTTAGTTATCTTCCAGGCCTTCTGGTGTTTCTGAGCTGCCCAATGCATTCTTCAGTTAGATCTGAATGATGTCACAGAAATGGTTACCTAATATGGTCATTTTAGGCACAGAAGCCCCACTCAGCCGCTGGTCAAATCTTCTGTTGGTGAGGTCCAGCCAATAAGAAAAGAACATCTCAAAGTGGAGGAGCTAAAACACTTTTTCAGACAGAAGATGAAATGAGGGGTTGCACCAAGACCCAGTAAATATAAAGGATTATTTTGATCTGCAAATCCTGCAAAATTAGTGATAAGAGACCAAACCCATTTAAGGTGGGAATCTATGGGGAATGGCTCACTTTTGTAGCCAGCCTCAAGTGGACATAAAAGGAACTGCACTTTACAGCCCTGGAGGTTGCTGCTTGAAGAAAACCCAAACGGGTTGATTTGTAATGAGTCTGAGCACAGACTGAAGGAAAAGCAGCCAATAAGTGCTCAGCATGTGGAAGCGCTTCAAAGATGGCATAAATCTGGCTAAGATAATAAAGAGCGTTCAGGAGTGTTGAAAGCAATAAGAAACTGCTGCGATTAAATTAGAATTCATAAAACTCATTTTACTTGGCATTCCTCGCTACATAAATTTGAGTTGTTTTATGGCTTGGATGTCTTCAATTAATTATACACTTTAGAAAGGGGGGATGAATTGATTACTGAAACTGAATCAAATTTCTGTCATTTTGATTTTGGTGCTATTAAAGCGCTGACAAACACATCAAATGATCAAACGCGCCTACACTCAGTTTACTCTAATCTTTATTAAATAGCTTTAAAAAAAAAAAAGTGACATTTAACCTGAGCCCCTGTTTTTATTTTTGTGAGTCTGATAATGAAGCAGTGACGTTTAACCCATTCCTTTAAGGCCAGCCTCCCTCTAAGTCAGCTTTCTTCTCATTGGCTGCCCCTCGTAAAACAGCAAGCTGTATTTCCTGAGCAGTTTTGACTACACCAGGGCGTTATCAGTCTGAAGTAGTAATTATTATGAATATTTACAGCAGGTAATTTTACAGACAACACAGCAGAGGTGACCCTGTGTAATCACATTAACATATGAAGAAATAATGACAGCTTTGCGATCCCTTTTACTCCAAGCAGCGCAGAACCATCAGCAGTGATTACATAGTCAAACATGAATATATTAAAGCATCAAATTAAAAGCTATGGCAGGTTTCCCTTTGCAGCAGTTTTTACTGGTGACCGTGGATCGCTCAGTCTACTATTCCTTCTGCTCCCCATATTAAAAAGCCATTAAGCACATTATGCTGTACCGCTGGGGTCATCACCTTGTTCGTGGTGGTATGGCTTGAGTGCTCCCGTGACCCCTAGAGCTATGTTGGCTGGAGTCTGTGAATTCCTGGTAGGGTCACCCATGTCGAACAGGTCGAAGGGTAGGAGCCAGACAAAGAGTGACTCCCTGGTCCTCCAGGTTGGGGGTTTGGCATTGGGTTAACAACCCAATGCTGTAAAAAATTGTAATTGTTACGGAAACCAACACAACTGTAGATACCAATGCTGATGGCCTTGCCGTGGATTTATGCCGTTCTCCTGGTAGAATGACCACTACTGATGAAATCCTACAACTGGAAGTCAACAGTGCAATAAATTATCTACTAGGGCCTAAGACCAAGATACGCCTGGGCACATGGAATGTTCACAATATATATGCAATATCTAAAACAGCTCAAGTCCTAAACAAGATGGAAAGATACCAACTAGACATTCTTGGAATAAGTGAATGCTGCTGGACGGGTACTAGCAAACAAGTAACAAGTGATGGAGCAGTGTTTCTTTTTTTCAGGACACACTACAAGCCATGAGCGTGGTGTTGCCATCATAGTGTCCGAAAAGAAAGCAAAGACCTTACTGGAGTGGGAACCCATCAGCGACAGATTGATCAGATTGATCAGAGTTTAAACTCCAAGCACACCAAACTGACCATCCTACAGTGCTATGACCCAAACAAATGAAGCTGAGGACGATGACAAAGCTAGCTGGTATGAAGAACTACAATCCGCAATCCACAGAGTCCCACCACACAATGTCCTACTGGTAATGGGTGGTATGAATGCCCAGGTCGGCAATGACAACACCAACTTTGAAAGATGTATGGGTAAACATGGATGTGGAACAATGAATGAAAATGGTAAAAGGTTTGCAGAGTTTAGTTTAGAGAATGGCTGTGTCATCGGTGAAACCGTCTTCCCGCATAAGACCATCCATAAGCTTACATGGAACTCTCCTGACGGTAAGACCTTAAACCAGATCGGCCATATTGCAGTGAATGATAAGTGGCGGAGATCCCTACAAGATGTGAGAGCACACCGTTGTGCAGACGTCAACAGCGACCACCATCTACTTGTAGCCAAAGTCAAACTAAAACTCCGTAAATTAATAACAAGTGAAGCCCCGAAAAGACAGCTCGACATTTCTAAGTTGCGGTGTCCGAAGTTCAACCACCAGTTCACGATAGAACTTCGAAACCACTTTGCTGCCCTCGCTGATGCCAAAGATGACTGTAATGTGGAGACTGAATGGGAAGATATAAAGAACATGTATGTTGAGACTGTTACCGGTTAAAAAGAAAAAAAAAAGTGCACGAAAAGACAAGAGGGCTTTTGTAGACCAACTCACAAAAGAAGCCGAACAAGCTGCTGCTAGAGGGGAATTAAGCACTGTCTATATGATCACCAAACAGCTCCGTGGTATGAAGACCAACCAGACTGTCCTTATAAAGAACAAAGATGAACAGACCAGAGCCAGATGAGACTGCTAACACAGAACTATCAGAAACCTTCATGGACATCGACATTAGCCCCCAGCTCTAAAAAATGGGAAAGCCTGTGGAAGTGAAGGACAATATTGGACAGTCCTTCATAGCCTCTCCATGACGTGCTGGACAGACACAGGAGCACGTTCAGCAGCAGACTCATTCCACCACGATGCTCCACAGAACGCCACAGGAAATCCTTCCTCCCTATGACATCACACTCTGTAACTCCTCCCTCTTACTCTGTTTTCATTTGATCTTCACATATTCTAACATATGTCTGATATCCAGCAACATCAGGAAGAAGGAACATGAGAAGCTTGAGGAATACCAAAGGCTGAGGGAAGAGCTAGAAAAGATGTGGAAGGTGAAAACAACAGTGGTCCCCGTGAAGAACACTCAGGGCAGGGACCCCCAAACTGGGAGAGTGGCTTCAGAAGATTCCAGGAATGACATCCAAGGCCTCTGTCCAGAAGAGCGCAGACCAAGGAATGGCAGTGGAAACATGTTCTGTGGAGTGACCAGTCATGCTTCTCCATCTGGCAGTCTGATGAACAGTTGTGGGTTTTGGTGAAGGCCAGAATGTTCCCTGCCTGACTGCATTATGTCAGCTGTAAAGTGTGGGAGTGGCGGGAAAACGCTATGGGGTTGTTTTACCAGGAGTTGGCCCGGGCCCCTTAGAAGGATAGCAGCAAGAGTGAAAGGGAAGGTTTACAAGACAGTAGTGAGACCTGCTATGATGTAAGAGGATGCAGGGATAGGATGAGATGGAAGAGGGAGAAGAAAAAGAAGAAGAGGCCCAGGATCCTTAGTAAGCTAAAATATTAAGATTTCTCTTTATGGGTACTAAGACATTCTGGACAATTCTGTTTCCAACTTTGTGGGAACAGTCTGGGGAAGATCTCAGTGCACAAAGCAAGCTCCGTAAAGGAATAAGTTTCATGTGGAAGGCCTTGACTGGCTCCCACAGAGCCCTGACCTGAACCCCATCCAACACCTTATGGATTAACTAGATGAGGGATTGTGACCCAGGCCCTCTCATCCACAAATGCTCTTCTGAATGGGCAAAAACTCCCACAGACACTCCAACATGTTGTAGAAAGCCTTCCCAGAAGAGTGGAAGCTGTTCCAGCTGCAGAGGGACCAACTCCATATGAATGCCTCTGGATTTAAAATGGGAGGTCCTGAAAGCTCCTGTACATGGGCCAGTACATTTGTCCATATTGTGTATCTGACATGCTTCATATCCAAGTCAGCGTTGTTGTCATACTGACCTGATGAACATATGCTGCCCTCTCAGCTGCTGGATAACATATACATCATACAATTAAGCAACAGGACAGCACTGCTTTGTGTGTCTTCACTGCCTGTATGTTATCTTTCACTGGATATCTGCCACGTCTGCATGTTTCCATTATGTACATTATCTTTCCACCAACATTAATTTCCCTTTGGAATAATATAGAAGTTAATCTGAACCAGAGGCACATGACCAACAAGGGGACGGTCTCAGTGAATCCATGCAGAAAGCTTTCCACGCTTCACGTCAGACAGGAGTAATCTGCCCAACTCTCCTCTCCGATTCAGAGACGGGAAACTTCTGACGCCCTCTTCCTCCACTTGTCCCCCCCTTGTCTTCCTCTCTCCAAATAACAAGGCCTTGCTCCTCCCTTCTGCCTACCTCCGTGATGCCCTCCTATCTGTGTTTGCAGTCACACTGGGATAATTGCACACCTATAATGGAGAAATTAGTCGGCCCTGAAATGAGCTTGTCTCCCTCTCTTTTCCTCTCTGCTCTGCGAGGTCGAACGCCGCCGCTCGACTCGCTCCGCCACATCAAACCCTGACGAGCTGCAGGAGGAGGAGGGCTCACCGCTGCGAGGCATCCTCCACAAATCAGCTTTCACTCTGCAGCTTCCTGTCTTCTTCTTCCCTCTGCTGCTCCTGCTTCTTATTAGAATATCACTTTAATGTCGCACTGCAGGTGTTTTATGACTACCAAAATAAAGAAATAAATAAAACCGAATAAAAGGAGATGCGGCGGCTGTCGTCTAAAGAAAGTGGCCTGTCTGGGTTGGTTAATGTGTCCCTGGGATCATCCTTATCAAGCGTGTTGAGCCGAGTCGTGAGCGTAGCTTTGAAACCTGCACAATTTTACCGGTTATCCCCAAAACCATAAGGCATAATGCTTCTAATCATACACTCAGAAAATGTAGCACCTTTGATACCAATGTCTAAAAAAATGAAGTACACCCTTACCGCATCTATGGGATATAGGAGGGTAAGAAGCAGCCAGGTGCTGCCAATCAAATGCACTGATTAACCAATCAGCCACTGCGAGCCCCTCTGCAGGAGCAGAAGCTTTGGCAGTTGGCTGGGCTGGAGGTACAACTTACCATTCACAAACTTTATTACAAACACTTTAGTATGAACTATTCTTTTTTCTTTTGTTGCACTGAACTTACAGTTTTCAGCATTTTTTTCAGTTCTGTTCACAGATACTGAACTCTGCTGCATTTCTATTATAGACTTGATCATTTTCAAATACCTCATGTTCTTAGACTAATGTAGGGTTAGTTGATTAAATATTCTTAAATAACTATATATCAGTATATATCTGTATACATGTGTCTATATGTATCTGTATATGTTTGGAAGTGTGAATATAGACGCACGTATCCTGGAATGTTTGTATATTTACACGTATATTTTTACCTCAGCTTTATTATCTGCTTTTACTTATTTACTTCTTCATTTTTCTTATTTACTTTAGTCCGGTGTCCCTGTAGTGTACTGGTTTTATTCACTTTCCAAGCGAAAGGTCCCTGGTTTGATTCTAGGTGGGGACACAAGCCCTTCTCACCATGAAGGGTTGCATCAGGAAGGCCAAATTACCAGTGGATTAATCTCCAGGATGGCCTTCTTCCATTTGTGTAATATTGTCAAAGTCAATATTGTCAAAGAGACGCTGAGAAACTGGTCCATGTATTTATCTGTCAGGGGTGCTTTGTGACAGAAGGAGAGTGAGAGGGAAGGTTTACAAGATGGTAAGCAGCTGGAAGAAGAAGAAGAAGAAGAAGAAGAAGAAGAAGAAGAAGGCTGGATTACTGCAGTGCCATTTAAGATGGGTGTCCCAACAATTCCTTGAAGATCCTTCAGCAGATTCAGAATGCTACAGCCAGAGTATTGATGGGTACCTCCAGGAGAGATCACATTTCTCTCGTCTTGGCCTCTTTAGAC
>VUQH01033841.1:0-10002 GCA_015106775.1 Etroplus canarensis | reverse complement strand
TTGGGGACACTGCAGTGCCATGAAGTAACCGACTGGCAGGTATTCTGTATGCTGCATGGTCGTCGACGGACTCACAGAACTGATCATGGACTATATTAACTTTTGCACGGATGCTATAATCCCATAAAAACTCTTAAATGTTACCCAAATATTTGATGTCCTTCAAAGATAGCACTGAGCAGGAAGAAGAGGGTCTAAAAAATAATGAGAACTAATGGAGTTAATTGGGAGCAGGCGAGTAATTGGGTTAATTGGGTATAAAAAGAGCACCTTCGAGAAAGTGAAGATGGGCAGAGGTTCAGCAGTCAACAAGAAACTGCATCCGCAAATTGTGGAGTAATTTCACAATAATGTTCCTCAACATAAAATTCCAAAGACTCTGAATATTCCATCATCGAGATTAAGAGAATCTGGACACAGCTGGCCGTGCCGTCCACACATGCAGGTTAAAGCTCTATCAAAGAAGAAGAAGACATATGTGAACATGATCCAGAAACTCTGCTGTCTTCTCTGGACCAAAGATCATTTAAAAAGGACTGAGACAAAGTGGACAACTGTTCTGTGGTCAGACCAATGGACATTTGAAATTCATTTTGGACATCATGGATGCTGTGTCCTCTGGACTAAAGAGGAGAGGGACCATCCAGCTTGTTATCAGCATCTCTGATGGTATGGGGGTGCATTAGTGCCTATGGTTCTGGCAACCTGCACATCTGGAAAGGCACCATCAATGCTGAAAGATGTATACAGGTTTTAGAGCAACATCTGCTCCCCTCCAGACCACATCTTGCATATTTCAGCAAGACCATGCTAAACCACATCCTGCAGCTATTCCAGCAGCATGGCTTCATAGGAGAAGAGTCTGGGTGCTGGACTGGCCTGCCTGCAATCCAGACCTCTCACCAGCTGAGACCCAGGACTGTTGAGCAACTGGAATCCTATATGAGACAAGAACGGGACAACATTCCCGTCCCAAAGGTCCAGCAGCTGGTCTCCTCAGTTCCCAGATGTTTATGGACGGTGGTTAAAAGAAGAGAGGAAACATGGACCTGTCCAACTTTTTGGAGACGTGTTGCTGCCATCAGATTCACGATGAGCTGGTATTTTTCTTCAAACAGTAAAGTGTCTCACTTTAACATCTTTAGTGAATAAAATATTCTTTGAGGTTTGTGTTTTTATTTATATTCTATGCAGTGTCCCAACATTTTTGGAATTAGGGTTGTGTATTTTAGTTGCTTTTTAATGGATCTCTGTCCGTCTCTGGTATTCTAACAAGACTCAAATATTTTTCCAGTTACTTTAAATTAGAGTCAAAGTTTTTCCTTGGAGTTGGCAGGAGGTATTTGGGCTGAATGTTGAGCAGTGCACACAACAGAGACCAAGGTTAGCATCCAGAGACCCATCTGGGGATTCGGCAGCAAGAATAGTTTAAGAGCTTTCTGTCTGTATGAAAACAGCCATTATGGAATTCATGATGAGACCAGGTTCGCCTTTGTGCAGAAATAATTGTTTAGGAGACTCAGAAGAATACAGCAGACAAATTCATCCAATTCTGAAGTCCTAATCTCACACAGAGTTTCATAAACCTCCTCCTACGACATTTCTCCAGATAAGCAAAGACATTATGTCTGTTCACTATCTACAAGCATCTGGGGTGTCCTTGTGGCCCATCACAGGGCCAAAAACGCCCAGCACCATTAGCAGACATAGTTCATCGTGCTCCTAAGGGCTCCACCGAGAGCGCGCTCTTTCAGGCCTCTTCATGCAGGGAGACGTCACTAAACAGAGCAGTTAAACCCAAAAACTCCATCACAGCAGCAGCTACTGCTGCATTTCAAAGCGACTTTAATTATGAAGCCGTCACAAGTTTGGCGTGACTCGCCAGAAGGCGGGACCTTTGTAATGATGATGTGATGGGCTGAGAGAGACAAGCAGCGACACGCCTGTGTGAAACCGTCGCACTGATCCTGACCGCCATTCACGAAACAGAAAGCGTGGTCCACGAGTCGTACACGACGCGTCGCAGCGCCGGGTCATCGTTACATCTTTACCGACACGTCAAACATCTCTGCGCTCACCGCTCGTCTCGCGTGTTTACATTACACACGGTATCATTTCTACGTGGATCTGCTGATCGCTGGGTCACGCCGCCTCGCTCACTCTTTACATCACAGCTGGTTAAAGCAAAACACGTGATTATAAGTTAGTCTCACCTTCTGTTCTGTTACAGTTTAAATACTGTTTTTTGTTCATACTCATCATTAATCGTTACTCTTCTTCTTCTTCTTCTTGTAAATATTATTGGTAGTTGGCAAACAGAGTGCATTACCGCCACCCACTAGTATCCCGTCCACTCGTGTCATCCCTGCGCAGGGCCTGCGACCCTGGCGTCCTCAGCCAAGGCCGCGGGCCCAGCTTGTTCTAAGTCAGGTCTAATGTTTGGGAGGGGCCCAGCCGGGCTTTTACAGAGCTGGTGATGTCATGTATTAAATGTTTTCTTTAGCAGGAGCCAATTCAGGATGTAGCTGAGCTAGAGGGAGCAGTAAATGTGTTTTGATTGGTTAGAAATGAGTCCATCAGAGGGACAGCTCAGGCTGAGATGGTTTGGACATGTTCAGAGGAGGGATAGTGGACATGTTGGACAAAGGATGTTGAAGATGGAGCTGCCAGGCAGGAGGAGAAGAGGAAGAGCACAGAGAAGATTGATGGATGTAGTGAAGGAGGACATGCAGAGGGTTGGTGCGAGGGAAGAGGATGCAGGGATAGGATGAGATGGAGGCAGATGATCTGCTGTGGCGCCCCCTAATGGGAGCAGCTGAAAGATCAAGAAGAAGAAGAAACTTTGTGCACTGGGACATGCCATGCTTCCTCAACCTGAGCCCACAAACTTGGAAAACCACCCTATGGTGTCATCCCTCCTTCACATTTGGCACAGTGCAATCCGGCAGGTAACATTTTCCTGACGTTCACCAAACCCAGAGTGCCAGTGTGACTCATCAGTCCACAGAACACACTTCCACTGCTGCACAGTTAGCAGCTGTGTCCTTTACACCACTGCATCCAACACTTGTAAAGCTTGCATGAAGCTGCTCGGCTGCAGAAACCCACGTCATGAAGCTGCCAGCGCACAATTTTTATGCTGATGTTAATCCAGCAGTATGGCCCAATACCTTTTTCCACATAGCTTTTTTGCTGCTTATGAAAACAACCAGCCTGAATGGATGTTTGCTCTTCTGTTTTTTTCTTTGAAAGTTTTATCTTTTTGTTCTGTTTCTTACACCTGCCTTATGTCTCTTTTTGTGGCCTAATTTTACGTTTATTTTTGAAAACTGCGAGCGCTTTTTTGTGCCCCCGTTGTGCTTGTTTGGAAAAAGAGACTCCAACATAGTTTTCAGCACAGAAAACTGTCCAACAAAAGGTTTCTTCACTCTTAAACAGTCATTTTTAATCATGTTATTTCGCACATCACTCCATGTGGTACCTGTGAAAACATCCAACCTATTGTAAAAATGAAAATAAAATGTTGAAGCAAACAAAATTACATCAGTACTTTTAGTCGCTTTCTTTGTTGGTTTTTCATCTGCCCTTTAAAAGATCAAGATCTAAACGTGATTGGGGAAAAATGTAATTATTTTGCAGGATATTTGATGTTCTGACAGCAAATCTCATCAGTGTGGTCTCAAAGTCCCAAGGTCTGATTTCTGTTTAATGTACCCAAAGTTTCATTCCTGATCTGTCCCTGACTTCAAATGAATAAACATTAAAATATCTGAATGATATAATTCAGATGTTTTTAACTGAAGTGACTTAAGGAAAAAAATGTCAATCTAAAAAGTCATTATTTGTAACTGAGTGCGCACAGTTTCTGTTTAATGAGATAAACTGTGCAACACATCAGCAGATTTGGACCTTTAATCTGTAGCTGGGTAATCTGAAGTCGGGCTGCAAATCTGTCAGAACTGCGAGCTGGTGTCTAATCAAAGATAATGAACGATATTGGCACTGTAACCACGCTGATGGAGGTCACGTCTGCATCACGGGTTTCATGTGTGTTTGAACGAGGCTTTTGAGTACGGTAATCAGAATTAATTGGTGTGAGAAAGGTTGAAGTAGCTTCATTAACACGCTGAAGTGTCAGCCAGTGCATGACAGTCACGTCCACGGTGAGATGACTGTGGGTGGAGCTGCGGTGTGATTGGGAAGGTGGGGAGATGTGGTTCACCTGATCCTGCTCACCCACTGACTACAAAGTCACCTCGAGCAGAACATTTAGAAAATAAGCGACATTAAATTCGTTCAAAGTCTTCTCCGTGTGCAACTCTGGACCACTTTGACTTTCTAAGAGGCTACGTTCTCGCTGCAGGTCAGGTCTGGTTTGTTGCTGAGCTCTGATTATCCTGCGCGGTCGTTCACATTATAATTTAAATGCGACGCCATCAGACTCCTGAAGAAGAAGGCGTGACGCCACACGCAGCACGCCATGTTTACACAGGTAAATAGGGATGCTACACGTGTCAGCGTGTGAGTAAAACCTCACTTCCTTTCCACTGACTCGCTCCATCAACGCTGTCCGCCATGCTTGTTTGGTCCATTGTTGACATTTGATCTCATCTGGCGCCTCCTCTGGCGCAGAATTATGACGTCTGTCTCACTTCAGTGACGGAAAAGTGGAATGAAATGTGACATCAGTATCAGAATAGTTTATTAATTCCTAGGGGGAAATTGCTTATGTTACAGACAGTCCGTTAAGTATACTTAAATATGAATATGAAAAATAAATATAAATATATCTACATATTTACCAGATATACAGTGTGTAGCATTGGTGGCAATAGGGTATAGTATATACAGTCACACAGCTGGATATACAGAAATAAGTGAATATGAGTGTAAATATGAAGTAAAAATTATGTATATATAATAAATAATATACAGATATGTAAATGTCTCTGTTAAATATACATAAATAGACAGATGCAGTATAGCTAGATGACCGTTCAGACTGAGGTCACTTTGAGAAACATTGGATACGATTTAGGACCACAAATGGAAGTGGGCGGGGTCTGATTTGAACCAATGAGATCTGTGCTGTTCAGACTGTCATGAATCAGGTCACATTTGGCCAAAACAAAACAAAAAAAAAATCAGACTGGGGTCACTTTTGCCTGCGGTAGAAACGTAGCCCACGCCCTGGAAGTCCAGGGCCCACGGCTCTGGTACCGCTGTCAGCTCTCCAAACTTACACACAGAGGAAAAACAAGTTCCATCGAATGACTTTACACGACTGCTCTGGAAATGAACCAGAAGCTACCAGTTATGCAAATTTGATTACCAGTCAACATGACATTAAATCATAATGATTCATTGTGGAGTGGCCACAGGAGCGCAGTTTGTGAAACAGATAAAGAAATGGTTACCATGCGTTTAGGACTCCTTGTCCTCATTACAGTAAAGCTATAAAATGTGAAAGCAGAAGGAAGATGTTCCAGTTACAAGGTATTTATGACTTTTCACGAGGGGAGGTATTGTACCTGCCTCGCAACTGATTCATAAACTCTGATGACAATTTGCTGAATCTGCCCGACCAGCCCAAGGTGGTTACAAAAGCTTAGGAGGCATTTCTGACATCTGCACAGCGGTCTACCAAACCATTACAACATGTCGTGAAGGTTTATAAAGTTTCAAAACACTCACCCTGACTTCTGCAACAATACGAGGTCTTTATGAAGTCTTGCATAACATTGTGACGCTCCCCAGATTTAACTGTGAAGTTCTTATGACGTGTTTGGCATTCAGTATCAACCAAATTTCTGCAGCTTCATAATCCCTTTCATGTCCGTGGAATCGGTGTTTAAGACCAAACGAAGGAAGAGCTGCAAAATTTGAGCTTGAAGATGATGTAAGCCCCAGGTTGTGCGCAACCGTGATGTCACTGTGGCGGGCGCACAGCGGATTGAAAACTCGTAAGTTTCTTCGCTACAGCAACTCACTCGTCCCCCGCCGGCCCTCCTTGACAGATTTGTTTCCTGTTTCCCTGTGGCTCACTCTTCTTCCATAAAATGAGCACATATGGGTGGTCAGAAGGGAGAGATTTAAAAATAGCAGCTGTGCGAGAGGCGTTGCTTCACCGCCCAATGAAATAACCCCAAAAGGGCCGATCAGCTATATTTTAATTTTCAAGTTTTCAGCTGCAAAAAAATAAAGATGGTAGTGATGAAGTATGTCTTATCATCAGGAAGACTTGGATGGGAATCAGAGGATTGCTTTGGGCTGCTGGTTCAAGACCCGCCTGGACCTGTAGACCAACTCAGGCCCCACCAATTCAAGACCCCATCCAGGGTGGGCGGTGGACTGGAGACCAGAGAAGCGTTTGAATCTGTTGCCTATTTGTTTACTGAAAGTGACGATCGGTGATGGACCTGTACATCTTCTTGAGAGGAACAGAGCATGGGTGTCGAACTGAAACCCTACAGGAGCTGATCGTGCCTCGTTAACACCACAGGATGATTGACAGCAGGTGTCGAGGGAATACACACAAGACAGTCAGTGCAGATTATCAGATCCATGGCCACCAGAAGAAGGAAAACAGTTGTCAATACGGAATCAATGCGGTTAACAAGATGTGATTATCAGTTTGTGTTTAGAGATTTTCCAGTGCTGACTGCATGTGTGTTTCATTCCTGCCTGTCTAATTCAATGAAGAATGAAAAGCTCATTTACTCCTAAATCTTTTTCTTTAGAGTGGTCACAGTGGTGTTTGTGGATCAGGTGATGGTCGGACGGAGGCCCTGGCAGACAAATCTGGCTACAGGGGCATAGAATGTCACCTTTCAAGTGGGGAGGGATCTCTAGTGGGCGAGCTTTAGAGATACCTGCTAGATGCAGTCAAGCCCACATGGATACACAGCTCAGGTTCTGGAACCAGCCTCCTGGAGAGGGGCCGGACTATGTTCAGCTCTGCACGAGATCCTGAGGTTTGGTGCTCACACGTTCGCTGGGTGAGAATCCGCACCTCCAAGTCTCACACCATGGTTCTCTGCTGAAAAAGGGTGGGGTGTCTTCTATGGGTTGCTGCCCCAAGTGGAGGAGTTCTCAGGGTCTTGACAGACAGGTTGGTGCGGCATCTGCAACTATGTGGATGCTGAGCAGGTGTGAAAGCAAAGCTATCGATTTGCTGGTAGATCTGTGGTGAGCTGTGGGTGGAGACCAAAAGAATGACACTCTGGATATAAGTAGCAAAAATGATCTTCCTCCAAAGAATGTGTGGGCTCCTCCTTAGAGACAGGGCGAGGAGCTCAAGTCGTTCAGGAGGGTGGAGCCGCTTTTCCATATTGAATGAAACCAGTTAAGGTGGTTTGGACATCTGACCAGGATGTCTCCTGGGTGCCACCAGGACAAAGCCAGGACATGCAGATGAGATTACACCTCTTGGTTGGCTTGGGAATGCCTTGGTGTGCCCCCATTCCACGCCTTGCTTTTAGCTCTTTTTCATCTGTGGAGTACAGAGGCAGGTCACGTCACCTCAGTTTGGTTTATAAAGCAAGGTTATACCTTATAATGAATGGTGGGGCCAAGGTGGTGCTTGTACCCCTGTGATTGTTTAAGTTTTGACCCGGTTTCGACCCGGTATTCGGGTGCTCAGACGCCGGGACGGTGGTGTTCGTGTTTGAAAGTCGGAGGTTTGAGGACGACCAGACGCCGTCGTAGCTCCGTAGCTCCGTCCACAGACGGTGCTAACTGCCGATCTGCCGAGCGTTGTTTTTCATGACCTGCCGGGCAGCGTCCGGGAAACCAAAGTTTTGGGTTCCGGGGGGAGTATCGTCGCAGGGCTGATGCTGCGGCTGGGCGGGTTCTGGGGGCTCCGATCTCGGCTTGCTGTGTGGACCAGGCCTTCAGTCCTCGGCGTCGCCTGATGCCGGTGGCCGGGGAATAGGACATCGCGGGTGGGCACCAGGTCCTGGGGGAACGCTATTTCGTTGTTGTAGTTGAAATGACCATAAAAGCAATCCAATCCAATCCAGTCCAATCCAATATTTATTCAGATCCCACTCAGAGTGGTAAGAAACCTTAATCTGAGTATATTTAGTGGATTTAAGAATGTAAGATTTCAGCTCAACAGACACATTGTATGGATGTGGAACGCGTTATATGTGCAGAGCATGCTGTTGCAGATATACCAGCTTATGGAATAAACTCTAGGCAGCTCCATCTGCCACCGCAATGTCTTCATACACGTGCACCACTGCTTGCTTTTCAACTCTATAATCTTTGCTGCATAAAACTGAACATTAACATGACACAATGTATGTACAGTACATACAGTATGTAGGAGTGTTTCTTTTTTCAAACACTCCTACATATTACCGCAGGTCTTTAGAAACTCAGTATTTGCACGAGAGAGATTAAACCATATATTGAAATTATTATTGCTTGGAACGTGAATAACATTAAGCATTATTCTGACACAGAAAAGTATGCATTGTTTATTCGATTTGGCAAACAATTAAATATGGCAAGAATGATTTTTAAGACAATATTTCTCAAGTGTTGACTTACGTATGACTTGTTTTAGCTTCTTACCAACTCACTCAGTCACATCAGCCACACCTCAGTCAGTCAGAAATGTAATAACTGATCAGTCACATGCTGGCGGTTATTACAGCCGGGTTATTGGAAAAGGCTGCACTGCTCCACTGGGAACTATTACTCCAGAGCTGCTGCTTCAGAATGATCTGATGTATTTTGATTATCCTCCCATTCAGCTGGCTTCCTCATCTGCATGCTCTTTTTTATGCAGTTAAATAATTTGATTAATGAATGTTTACAAAGCCAAGTTACTCATCATCATCATCAGCAGCAGCAGCACCTCCAGTCCATCTTCACATGCAGAGCTTTTGACATCGAGGCCATTCAACCAAAGAGAATGCTGTTCAGTACTAAACCTGATGCCAAGCAAGATTTGAAACTAGAGGTTTAGACCATTATCAGGAAAGTGTTTACTGAGGTCATAAATTAAGGAAGCTGAAGGGCCGTTTTCATGTAGACTTCTGTGCAATCATACAAAACATGGCACCTCCTTCTGCCCGTTAGATCGACTGCAGGTTAGCCAAATATTGGACACTTGGAATACTTGGAAATTCAAATTTTCAACTCTAGAGTTTTACTGGAAGATATTATGAGACTTTTGTGACTTATTTCAAAACCAGCTGGTGTGTGGCTGTGGTGTGCATGGAGAAGTGTGAAAGCATCAGCAGAGGTACTGGGACCACCTAGAAATGCTGATTTCCTTCAAGGCTGACATGTGACTGGCTTCTGGCTGTTGGTACCCCTGAACACCTGGATCCTGGAGTTCTTTAGTGACTGATCATACACACAAAGATCCTTGCAGTGAGAGTTTGGGTTAGGAAGCTAGCCTGACCCTAACTCTCACTGCCACGGTCAGATGCCATGATGTCACTCCCTGTGATGTAGCCTGATCTTCACTGATTGGCTAGGAGAAATCCATGTGGTAATATGACTTCATGGAGAGGCATTTCAAAAATTCTTGAAAGAGCTGTTGCTGAACAACTTACAAAGGAATGGTTTACTTGAAGAGTTCCAGCCGGGATTTAGAGTTAATCATAGCACAGAAACCGCACTAGTGAAGGTTACTTATGATCTTCTTATAGCTTCTGACAGTGGACTCGTCTCTGTGCTTGTTCTTCTAGACCTCAGTGCAGCTTTCAATACAGTCGACCACAACATCTTACTACAGAGGCTAGAATACTCCGTTGGTATTAAAGGGAATGCACTACGTGGGTTTGAATCTTATTTATCTGACAGTTTCCAGTTTGTGTGTGTAAATGGGGAGTCTTCCTCACACATAAAAGTTAGTCATGGAGTCCCAGAGGGTTCTGTGCTGGGACCAATACTCTTTACGTTACACATGCTTCCCTTAGGCAATATTATTAGAAAACACTGCATACAGTTTCATTGCTATGCAGATGATACCCAGCTATATTT
>VUQH01033840.1:0-13066 GCA_015106775.1 Etroplus canarensis | reverse complement strand
TATAATTTGTAAAAAAAAAAAAAAAAAAAAAGTCACATGCAGAATTTTGAAGTGAAAGTGAAATTCAGCAGTCATAATCCAAAGTCTTTCAATACTGCCTCCTTGTGGAGAGATTACACAGCTTGAGTGAGGTACCGAGCATCATCAGAGAAGAACTCCCCAATAACAGAAGTCCATAAATTCCAAATATCAATCTTTTTGCTGAAATTATACACTTGGTATTGTTCCTGCACAAATGAAGACTTGTCTATGCAGTAGGAGGGGAAGTTAGTAAATCACTGCCAGCAAGAGAGCTGCTTCTTCTTTCGGCTGCTCCCGTTAGGGGTCACCACAGCAGATCATCTATCTATATTTTAATTTAAACAGCTGTCTGGCAGCTGTTCTAGTTTTAAACCATGACCCTTACCATCAAACTTTCTTCTGAAAGATTTGCTAAATGTGATTTTATCCACATTTATGTAGTTTAGATCAGTTTTTTGTGGAATCCAGGCAACTGCTACTGCTGACTAGAAAGGACTGAAAGCCACAGTTTACTGCTCCCACAGATTAACATTCTGAACAATGAAGACAAAACATGTTTGCACACACACAGATTTGTATAAATCGACTTCCAACACAAGGAATGCTCTAAAATCTTTTTAACCACACTCACCCCGACGGTGAAGAACACCGCTTTCCAGTGCAGATTTAAAACATGAGGGGAAAAATAAAAATCACACAAAAGAATAAAATTGCATAAATAATAACAGTATAGCACTGGTTCATCTCATTTCACCACAGCTATTAAAACATTCATTTTGTTTTTTAGCCACCACACATTTGGATTGTATCACATGACTTTAGTTTACTGAGCTACTATGGAATATAAAAACATTGTCCTGAAATACTACTGGGACCAGCTTGTTGTTCAATTGCTCACATTCCTGAGAAACAAACAGCTGCTTTCTGTAGTCATGTCTGAAGGAGCACGAAAGAGTAGAGGTGGCTTCTCTGTGTTTTGGTAAAAACTGGCAAAGTTTTGATATGATTCCAATGTGAACATTGAACAGTACTGGCAGTTGTTTGCAATGGAATTCACTTGAAGACTTTCGGTCATTAACCTCTTGCACATAGATCAACTACGGTACTTGATTAATTTGTACTTCCCTTCTTGTGATTATCCATAATTTGGCGTAGAATTAACTCAACAATGTGATCGTCCAGGTTTCATAATGTGTGTCACCTTCCCAAGAGTTACTATAACTGTCGCACTCTGGGAGCCCTGGGGAGTCAGGAAAAGCTTACAGTATACAAAATGTTTAACCCTTTCTTATCCACGTGAGTTGTGTGTCGGAAGGTAAACACGAGGATCAGTTTGGCACATCCAGCCTTCATTAGTGAATGAAAATGGTTTTATAGAGGGAAGAATATCTTTCTTATTCATCCTTTGGCAGTAGTGAAGTGGCATTTGGCCAAGGCAACACTTCCAAAAATTGCTAAACCTCAAGTTAATGAGTCAGCTTAAACCACAGTAGAATGCAGCTCTAATACAGTATACTGTCAACTACAGCATACGTTGGACTAGTTCTCACATAGCTCAAATAGGCTGTTTTTTACCCTTTTGTATCCAAGGTGTTTCTTTACACTGTACACATTGCTATGAATATGGCCAGAAATGTGCTCACCGGTGCTTTACAATAACATGCATATTAAGTAAACAACACTATCTAGAAACAGGATAGTGAGTGATGTACTGTGAAGTGGCTTTGGATAGAGGAGAGAAAGAAAGGAGAGGGCTGCTTTGCAGGGAAAACCGAGGCCTCTGGCATGGATAGAGAGCAAAATATATCTGTGAGTCAGGCTCGAGGGTAAAACAGTGGTGATACGGTGCAATTACTGTCAAGAGGAAGAGACACTCTTGCTGTTGTCACGAATGAGAGGGGTGGGGCCTGTCCAGGCACGGTAGACCAATAGAAGGCTGAACCCTAACGCCCATGTGCGGACAGGAGACAGGAAAAAGGCCATGGGGCCGTAGGTCTCCAGGAGAAAGTAACAGGAATGGGCCTGCCAGACGAAGAGCAGCAGCATGATCAGGTTTACGGCCAGAGTCCTCCAGTGGCAGACTGGCCGCATGAGGTGGGATCGGAAGGTGTTGCCACGGCAACGGTGGTGGAGGCTCCAGCAGAGATAAGAGGTGAGAGGCATATTGAAGAAAAGGAGCTGGCAGAGGAAAGGAGAAGTTTAGTTCATGGGAATGGTACATTTTTAAGTGCTTAAAAAATCATTTTTTTTGTTTGTTTAGAAAATAGTTATGCAAGTGGGCATGATGAGAGGAACACACAGTTAAAAAAATACTTGTTAATAGATGCATACAGTATCTATCAACGAGAATAGGTCAGAGGCTCCTGACAATTTTCATACAATACTGTTGAAAAGTCTCAAGCCAACTAATTTCTTTTTATGTTGCTAGGAAAAAAGGAAATGGATGCAAACATACTGAAACATGGGCTAACTTGAATGGAAATACAATACATACAGCAAAAACAGAGTTTGTACAATTCTGACAAGCTTGAAAGTCAATACTTATTATAACCACCTTTATTCTTTGACACAGTCTGAACCCTCTTATTCAAGCTTTCTTCTCGTTAAGTAGTCTTCAGGAATAGTTCTCCAGGCTACTTGAAGACATTCCAAAGCTCTTCTTTGTTGGCTGCCTTTTGTTCCATTCTCTGTCAACACAATCTCACACTGCTTCAATAATATTGAGATCTGGGCTCTGGGAAGGGCAATAGATGACAGATAGTGTTCCATTGTGTGTGTTTTTTTTTTTTTAATCCAGGTTGTCTTTCATTGCATCAGTAGTGTGACTGAGATCAAAATGAAGCTGTTGCCAATCAGATGCTTTCCAGATGGTATTCAAAATATGATGCTACTTTTCTGCATTCATAATTCCATCCATTTTTAACAAGACCCTCAACAACACTGGCTGAAATGCAGCTCCAAACCATGACAGAGCCTCCACCGTGTTTTATAGATGGCTGTAGACATATGTTATATGTTGTACTTCTCTCACTGACCTCTTCGTTCATATTGACAACAATTTGAACAGAAATTTTTTTATTTTGATTCATCGCTCCCCAAGACTTGTCATCACTGATTTTCAGTCCGGTTCTTATGTACTTGGCATACCTCAGTCTTTTCTCCTCGGTCTCTTTCATTAAGAATGGCTTCTTGACAGCCACCCTTCCACTGAGACCCATTTCTGATGAGGCTTCAGCAAACAGTAGATAGATCAAGTGAAGGGCCAGATGTGCCTCCCAGGTCCTGTGCAGCTCTTTGCTGGATTTTTTCTTATTTCTTAACTTTCTGATAGTGTTTATCTGCTGTGGATTTCTTTTTTGTTTTTATTTTTTTTTTTATCTTTTGCTTAACACTGATTTTGTCCTCAACTTGTCACATTTCCTCAGATTTTTTTTTAAGGACACACAGCACACCAGGCTGAGATATGGCAAGTTTTCAGCTAATAGCTCTTTGGGAATCACTTTGTCAGTGCAAAAATACTATTTTATGCCTGACAAACTGTTATCTTTAGCATTTTTCACATATTCAACTAAAGATACGGGGAAAAAAAAACATGTTTTTGCGACAGGCTGGTTGTAGTAGTAGTAGTAGTCGTGTTGACTTTTCTGTGTCAATCTACTGTAAAATAGAGTTTAACGAAGCACCTTCGGCTGCTCCCTTGTATTTCCCCAAGGGGTTGCCACACCAGATGAATCCACATAGGCAATTTGGCACAGTTTTTACACTGCATGCCTCTCCTGAAGCAACTCTCACACATTGTGGGAGGACTTTGTGTCCCCAGCTGGACTCGAACCACAGCCCTTTCGTTTGAAATGCAAATGAGTAAGTCACTCTGCTATGGAGACACTAAAGTGCTTAAAACTTAAGTGTTTAATATATTCATATTAAATGCCTGCATCAGTAAATGGATAAAATAAACATTGGCAGATGCAAATTATATACATAGCCATGCTTACTCAAACTTTAAAACTGTAAGTTTAGATCTGCATTACAGAATGAAGAAAAGTTCAACTAGTATTTATCATTTACGCATTTATTCTTGTATGTATATGTCTCACACATATTATTCACTTAGACAGGCTTCTGTGACATAGTACCAGCCAGCAAGTATATTCTGCAATATATTTATTTAATTAATTTTTATCCATCTGGGGCAGTCCCTGTGTTCAGTCACTGCTGACCAGTCAGAACTAGCCGTTCCTGTCTCCCATTTCCCTACCGGGAGCATCATCAGGCCACTATTGTGAGACTCATCCTGTGATCAGCAGACTCAGACTCCACCATCTTGGACTGCAGCAAGTGATGGTACTACTTAAGCTGCACTGAAGATATTCTGTGAGTTGGAACAGCACTCTATCCAGAACCTGCAGCTGGCTGAGAACTGCATCATATGCTGCTACACTGTAAAGCAGAATGAGGAGTACCATTTCAAACTACAGTTTAAGATAGTGAAGTCTGAGTCTGTCCAAGAGCTGGGGGAAACTCACTGGAGAGACAACTGAAATCAAAAATAGTGAGCTATGATTTGCTGAAATAAAAGCAAATTTAAAGCAAATATGTGTAGTTATCACCCACATTTGGACATATTCCACAAAAAACATAATGCATGCGTAGACATCAAGGAGAGGCCATTGTTCTTACTTGTACAACTCCAACCACATAAGTTAGACTGCCCTCCAGGAAGTGTCCATCGATGAATACTCCAAAGGCAAAGCACGCACCACTGTGGCCATCAATCAGCTCTCCTATGAACCATGGGCCTGAAGGAAGACATGTATTACAGGAACACAGGTGGGATTGCAGGGTAATTGTTAAGGAAACCAGATATGTCGTCTATGCCTTTGTTCATTTTATATTGATTCCGTACACAAACCTAAAATCTGGCAACCACAACAAACTGTTCTATGCATTACACCGGGGTATTTATTTTATAGATGCTTACAGATGAAATACTGTTTTGAATAAAGATACCTCAAAAGTTAAAGTAAGGCACAGCAGTAAACCCACCTAAGGCTGTGCACAGATTGAACAGCAGCAGAGAGTAGTAGAAGGTGTCCATTTTACTGACCAAGTGGAGTGACATGCATGCTTTAGAGGTGAATCCTGTAAACATAAAGAAAAAACAAAAATCTATGACCACAGAACAGATATTACTCTAATTCTTACAGTGTGATGTGGAATCTGAACGTGCTTATTGAGAACACCGTCTGTATAACCACATCAGTGCAGCTGAATTTATGCTGCCTGTTATATTAAGTCACCTCTGCCAGAAGGAACACGCAGGAACCTGAAGGCCAGGAGCACACCAATATTTAGCAGCATCATGAATATAAACGCCACCCGGCCCAGGATGTAGTGGTCTGTGAGGAGGATGAAAGACTGCACGAAGCTGAAGCTGGGAGTCAGATTGTCCTCCAGAGTAAAGTGCTGTTCCCGCACTGATGACCGGCCTGCTGAGTCCTGACTCACACACACAGAAGGATAAGAAGTCGGCAAATTGTTAAGTTTTATAGAAAAGAAAGAGCATATTGTAGAAGTGCAAGACTACAATAAACAGCCAGCCACCAGAGAGTGTTTTCCAGCTACAATTCCCAGACGGCAGATCTAATACAGCTATTCAAAATTCCAACTATGGCAAACAAATCTACCAAACCTAATAAAGACCCATGAAATATTCAAAAGTCTCAGAACACGTTTGACATTAAGTGGAAGATAGATGAATGGTGCACCAACCTCCACTTTAACTCGTATCGTGTGCAGTCCGGTGAGGTAAAGAGATGGATCCCACAGCAGAACATAAAGTGGACCTCCAGCAGAGTGACCTTTCCCAAGAGGTTCACCATCTACACTCACATGCACTGCAGTGACTGGGGCCTCTGAGAAAGCCAAGATCCTTTAGAAAAAACAAGAAAACAAATGCTTAAATATTGGAAATTGGAAATCGGAAATCCATGGTGCTGTAATTAAAATAAAACAAAAACAGAACAAACACCTGATGTGCGTCGACTTCCGTATTCGACCCAAAGGCTCCACCCCTGGGTGCAGGTATTGCGCATCCTTGGGGTTTGTGATGAGCACTGCCGGCCACTGCTCAAACCTCAGGTCAGAGAAACTCAGCAGGTCATGGTCAAAGACAAGAACCCTATACCTGCAGAAAGATGTGAGAAGAAAGAAGTGAGCATCAACGGGATGAATAGCAAAAGAAAATTACAGTTAGAAAAATGTTGCGATGTTAAACACCTGCGATTGTCCATCCAGTCACCTAGCTCCAGCTCCAGGGTGCCTTGGGGATGTCGGCTATGGAGGATGGGCATCAGGCCACCCAGAGTGTGCAAGTGGCCGCACAGATATGCAACTGCAGATCTGAACACAAAAAGTCCAGCTAAACAGAGATACCTAAATATGCAATTTATTCCACAGTACGAATTTAAAGCCAGCAGCCAGTTGAAACCTGCAAACCTTTGGCTTCATAATTCTAAGATGGAGATATAACTTTGGCTTGCAGCCAAAAAGAAGTAGGCTGCTGAATGTCTGCACCATGATGGGAAAAATGTAGCACTTCTCCAGCCGGTTCTTAAAAACTGACTTATTATTCAGGACGTTCTTACCTCATTATGTCTCGAACTCCCGGTGAAGGAGAGACGATGGTGGAGGTGGTGTAGTGGCCAAACCAGATCGACTGGTTGCTTTTCATAGTCTCAGCTCTGAACGTGTCCAGCAAGTCCATCTGAGTCTGTCAAGTATAAGAAAAAACATCACGTTAACAAAAGTACACAGTTTAGTTATTCCTGGAGACCAAAAAAAGCATTGTGAACCATATTTTTCACATTTACAGCACTGTTTACTACCAAACAAAGATACCGTAACTTAACTTTCATTTTATAATGTCATTTTCTTTCATTTACTCCTACTACTTTTCTGTTTACCATTTGTTCTTTTTTTAAAACAGAGGAATGTGTCCTTGCATCATTTCACTTTCAATCTTAAATAAAAGCTTGACCTTAAAGACTCACCACTTTCTGAGGTCATCTTAAAAATTCATGGAAAGGTGCTGCACAAACTTACCTGGTTGAGAATACCAAAGAAATTATATGGTCTCTTTGGTCCTGGAGTCAGGGTGGCATCCACACAGACAAAGGAGTAGTTGCCAAAGGGAGTTTTGTGAACGTAGTGGAAAGATCCTACTTTCTGATTAGCTGAGTATTTCCTAGAAAAAGTTGAAAAAAGACAACATGAACAAAAAGGTACTATACAGCAGCCATCTACAAAGCCATCAGATGATTTGGAGACAGACTCTGTCTCACTGAGGCTAACCACAACATTAAGAAAAATGAGGAGAGAAAAGACAAGTCTGCATTAATAAAAGCCACAATGTCACCTAAAAACATTAATCAAAAAACATGAGTCAGTCTGTTCATGCAGGTTCCGCTTCTATTTTGGTTGTCAGGATGCTCAGGTGCTGGATTATTATCAGGAAATGATTCTGCAACTACACAGGTTTCAGGGACATCAATGCCACAACATACTGTGAGACATGTAGTAGCAGACTCTGGCTGGATGTAACTCAGGCATTCAGTGTCATACCAATCACTTCATACTGACCTGTAATAATTGGTGATGCTGTCCAATGAAATAATGTTGAAAGCATCTGTCAGAAAAATGAAATAATTGTTAGATTAAGCAGTGTACATGCTATATATGAGGTCGCACAGGAAAACTATTTTGAAAATCAGACTTTTCTACTGGAAAAATCTGCTTTTACAATAGAACCCACACCGACAGGAAACACATCAACAGCTGTGATCGATAACAGCAGAATTGCTGTCAGAGACACTGCAGATCCAATAATGAGCTTTCTTTTTTTTTTGGACAAAGTAAGGGTATCTTGTTTCACATCCAGAAGCCTGTGATCCAATCACAGACAAGCAAAACTGAAAGGGAGGGGTAGGATGATTTCCTGTGGGATGTTTCATGATTCTTCAGAAAATCTTCGCTGTACAGTCCCTACACTACAGATATTTTAGCTTAGTTCGTGAGCTTGGAGAGAACATGGTAATTTTTAAAAAGTGGTGTGGTTAGTCACCATGATTTCCACGGATGTCAATCCACCTGGTGCGCTCCATCACACGTGACCTCTTTAGGATGTTGTGGTAGGCCTGCCACTCCACCTCATGCTGGAGGGAGCCCACCTTACTCTCTGTTTTAGCATCTGTCAGATCCCCTGTGGTAAAGGAAAATGTGAGGACCAAGCTAAGCGAATGAAGCACTTAACTGTCATCCACTGGACTGCATTGCCATGAGCCACACCCATTCAGCCATATTACACTTTTCAAGTAGCTAGTCAGACATTAAATTACTGTACCTGTTGCAAGAACAAGAGCTGGTTTGATCACCTCAATGGTGTCAGTGCAGAACTTTTCAAAATCTGGGATGCGCCTTGGGTCATGAAATCGACTAATGTGAATGTCGGACACCTTGAATTACACACAAAAAAGGGGTAAAGAAAAATACTTTAAATGGTCTTAGAGCTGGACTCTTAACACTTTCAGCTCTTGCAGTATGACAGCTGTAAAACAAAAGTACAAAGTTGCTCTTTTTCTCTGCTGAACCAACTTTTCACCCAACACTGGCATACTTCTGTGGACACTGGCCTCCTTCTGTCAATCATTCAGCGAGTTCAGAGGCTGAACTACCTTATCTATAACAGCACTGCAAAGTCAACTGTGTTCATAATATACGTTAGATATAAGGCAATGCATTAAAATGAATACTGGTGGCAAGACCACCCAAAGCTAGCCAGCAGGATAGAATCTCACCTGTATAAACCAGAATATATTGTTCAAGCGGTCTCCGGGAAATGGTGGAGAAGTCCCCTTAGATTCAGCTCCATCACCAACAGTCGGGTGCTGAACGCTCCGTTTGGGGTGCCAAGCCGTGTCATAGCTGTCCAGCACCCAGGAGGTGATGCACGCCAGGGCCAGTCCGAGGATAACCAGCGCACCAAACAGCTTCAGCATCCTCCTGTAGTGGCGAGAAAGGGGGCTAGCTGCCGCCGTCTGTCCCGGACAGAAAAAAGCTAGCTACTGGTGCAAACAGCTAAGGGCACGAATCACACTAACATTAACTACAGATGTTAATAGACTACTTAGCTACATGGCTAAGAGCTAGGGCTCAGACCGTTTCTGTCGCTGCCATCGCGGCCACAGGAGATGCATTGAGGTGCTTGGTTCATTCACGGCTCCGTTCAGCTGCCTTCAGAGGCGGAGGAGGAGGAGGTAGCTCGGCGGGTTAGCCAGCAGCTAGCTTCCAACCTACCAGCTACCAACAGCACTGACCGGGTTGACGGGGAAACGTCACCGACAATGAAGAGGCAGTGTCATAAAAAAAGAGCTCCCACTCTGACATTGTTTTCCGAGTCCCGTCATTTGACTGCACCTGCCATCGCGAGGACTTTCGGGAACACCAAAACAATAACAACGTGGGGCAACTAGCGCGTTAAAACCAGATGAATTAAACAATATATATCAAATTCAATGTACCTTTCGGCTACTCCCTTGTATTCTCCACCAAGGGGTCGCCACAGCGGATTAATCCGCATTGGTAATTTGGCTGAGGTTTTACGCCGGATGCCCTTCCTGATGCAACCCTCCATGGCGGGAGGGGCTTGTGTCCCCACCTGGAATTGAACCAGGGATCTTTCGCTTCAAAGAAAAATGCGCAAACCACTATGCTACCAGGGACACATATATCAAATTTAATAAGCATATTATTATTTTAAAAATTAATTTAAAAAAAACATATTGCAACACAGAATGTTAGATGCAGCCAAGTTCTGTTTATTTCTAAATGTTGCTATTTGAAGCAGAGCAGGGGTATCAAACTCATTTTACCTCATGGGCCACACACAGCCAAATTTCATCTTCAGTGGGCCTGACCAGTAAAGCTACTACCTGATATAAAAAGCTCCACCAACTCCAATTTGTTTCCCTTGCTTTCTTTGTAAAGAATTTTCATTATGCGTTCAATCGATGATACTGAAATGTGCAATTTTAACAAATACATCTCAGTTTTTAAACGTTATAAATAAATGCTGCTGCAGTAAATTAAGGAAACCCATACGTACAGTTCATTGGGCTCAAGTTGTAAGAAATAAAGGACTTTATCCTGTAAATAAAAATCAGAAATATCTGTAAATTCACAGAAAATGTCTTTTTTCACTATGTAAAAAAAAACCCCAGAAAGTTTTATGATAAATAGTGAAAAAGGGAAGTTTTCTGTTACTGATGTAAATAATAACAACAAAAACAAAAAATAATTATTTCTTATTTTCTAACTTCTAACGAGGCCATGGGTTATGTGTTTGTCAGCAAAACTGATGGAAATATAGTTAAAAGTTCAAAATGTATCTCATTTGAAAATTCCGCATTTCCAAAGTCCCCTCAGGGGGCCAGATGGAACCTTTGATGGGCCAGTTTTGTCCCTCAGGCCCACCCATGAAGTAACATAAGACATATCTCCTTGCTGATAGATGTATTATATGGACAAAAGTATTGGGTCACCTACACATTACACCTACAGGAGATGCTATGACATCCCATTCTAAATCCATAGGCATTAATATGGAGTTGGTCCCCCATTTGTTGCTACAACAGCTTCTACTCTTCTGGAAAGTCTTTCTAAAAGATTTTGGAGTGCGTCTTTGGAGGTTTGGAACACTGCAGTTATAAAGTCAGCCAAGCCATGAAGATTTTTACACATCATGGGCCTCAGTGCTCTGCGATCCTGCTCCGTAATTCTACATGGTCTGCCATTTTGTGGCTGAGTTGCTGTGGTTCGTAAATGCTTCTACTTTGCAATAATACAGCTGATCATAGCATTTCAACAAGGGAAGACATTTCACCATTTGACTTACTGTACAGCGGCATCCTATTACAATGCCGTGCTCAAATTCAGTGAGCTTTTTAGAGTGACCCATTCTTTCACAAATGCTTGTAAAGGCAGACATCATGGCTAAGCGCTTGATTTTATACCCATATGTCAATGGGACCGGATGAAACACCTGAATTCAATATTTAAGAGGTGTGGCCCAATACTTCTGCCCAAATATGATGATATTTATGGAAATGGCTGATGTATATCTGATGCATGACAGCAGTTTTGTGCTGGCTCAGTGTTCAAAGACAGTGTTATAAAGAGCTAAAAGGCTTAAAAATAAATATTGAGATCTCTTTGTTTCTGTGACACAAAAGACAGAATGAAAAAGGACAAAAATATGTATCAGTACTGGCAGTGGATCTTGTTTATCTTATTCATAGGTGGCCCAGAATTTCACATTTGGTGTATCCTTGCTTAAGCTTACTCAGTGAGAAAGAAGAAATCCTAGACTAAACTAGACCAAGGCAAGGAAAGTGTATTTGTCTAACACATTTCAGTAATTGTTTCAAATAATATGGAAATAGAAGATGATTTGAAAAGAAGCATAATCAAAAAACTAAAGTAAAAATAATATAATTAAAATAAACCCAATAAAATCTCAGTTCAGTTACAATACACTGCATGATATAAATGACTAGTCTCAAATGTAATTGAATCAAAGCAGTGCAAAACAGGAAATTATTATAACTTGGTTTCCAGATAAAGTATGTAGTCCATACAAATTAATTTAATGTTTATTTTGACTGTGCTGAATATACGCTGTAAATAACTGTTCTACAGCCATGCACAGTATTAGGGCAAGAGTAATATTGTGTGCAGTAAAATACAATTAACTGTATTGCAATCTTGCAGTTTCTCTGCAGATGGAGCTATATTACAATCATCTTATACCGCCTAGGCAAATAAACCTTTCACAACATAGAACTTGAATATCTTTATTCAGATAAAAGAGGCTGGTCTTTTTATAAACCACATTTTCTTAGGTTTTCATCATTTTCCAGCCAAATGCTGTAATAATATAAAATTTTAGCCTTTATGGGATTAAAAATGCATTTGTTCCTTTTTCTTCTCCATCTTCTTCTTCTTTCAGCTGCTCCCTTTAGGGTGACCACAACAGATGATTTGCCTCCATCTCACCCTATCCCTTGCATCCTCTTTTTTCCACACCAAACTTCTGCATGTCCTCCTTCACCGTCCATAAACCTTCTCTGTGGTGTTCCCCTTTTCCTCCTGCCTGGGAGCTCTGTCTTCAACATCCTTCCTCCAATATATCCACTATCCCTTCTCTGCGCATGCCCAGACCATCTCAGCTTTGCCTCTCTGACTTTGTCTCCAAACTGCTTAGCCTGAGCTGTCCCTGTGATGTCCTCATTTTTAACCCTGTCTATCTTGGTTTTCACCCAGCTATCCTTGCTGCTATCCTTCTATCACAAAGGACCCCTGACACTCATCTCCACCCTGCCTGCACTCTCTTTTTCAACTCTCTTGTGCTCTGTCCATTGTTTGGATGGTTGACCCCAGGTATTTAAATTCGTCCACCTTCACTACCTCTACTCCTCTCTACCCAACTCCAGCAATAAATACAACTAGTTAATAATCTATGACATATTTTAATTTTACTTTTCAAATATTTTAAATCCATATTGTTACTAGTGCTTTTGAGCCAACATAAAATTTTATTTAAACATTTTTATTTGTATAGAGAGGACCTAAATATCTCATTACTTCATTTATCACACAGTGATAATGAGAAGCTGCACTCTTGACTTAGTAAAGACAACTCAGAATTACTAGTTTAAATAACTTCTTCTTCTTTTCTTCGTCTTCTTTCGGCTGCTCCCGTTAGGGGTCACCACAGCGGATCATCTGCCTCCATCTCACCCTATCCCTTGCATCCTCTTCCCTCACACCAACCCTCTGCATGTCCTCCTTCACTACATCCATGAATCTTCTCTGTGGTCTTCCTCTTCTCCTCCTTCCTGGCAGCTCCATCTTCAACATCCTTTGTCCAATATATCCACTATCCCTCCTCTGAACATTTCCAAACCATCTCAGCCTTGCCTCTCTGACT
>VUQH01033839.1:0-19709 GCA_015106775.1 Etroplus canarensis | reverse complement strand
AGGGTCTGATTGGAAAAAAAAAAAAAAAAAACAAAAAAAAACAGCGAAGAGAAAGAGAAAGAGAAAGAGAGAGAGTTGTGATTCTATATTTCCCCAACAGCACTGCTGGCCATGCTTTCACTGAGTTTTAAATATGTGCAATACTGTGCTCTACTGTTTACACGTTGAACTGCAGTTTTATTGCACTGCGGTAATGACCATGTTTTCAAGTAATAACGGAAATGTTCAGCTCCTGTACACAAGTAAAATTTGCATTGTTACTAGATTTAGTAAGCCATTATAATTTCTGTTAATGCTTTGTTGATTCTGAAATACTTTACTTGTTATGTATTATTTGTATTTAAATCTAAACTTATTTTACTTAATGTGTTTATTTTGATTTCAGGTTATGTTTTTACCTCATAAACATAAGCATTTTGTCATATTCATTAATTTTATGCACATGTGTGCCATTTTTCTTATTTAAGCTATTTGTTATATGTTTTTATGCTTAATTTAATTTTAAATGTTTTAATACTGCAATAAAAACAAACAAAAATGTGGGATAAATCTGTTGTGGTGACTCCTTGGGGAAAATACAAGAAAGCAGCCAAAGGTGCATCTTATCTTATCAGCCAAACATACTTGCAGAGGAACAGTTCTTTCCTTTTCATATACAATATTCATTCATTCATTCATTCATTCAGTCATTCTTTCTTTTCATATATAACATATGCATGAAAATGTAATCACCTTTTAATGCTGCAAATGATAATAATAATTATTATTTCTTATGACCTGATCTTGTATTGTGCATTTAAAGTATACTTCTTCCAAAAAATGTATCACTTAAATGTACTAACAAATCAATCGTATTAATAAACTCTTCTCTACAACAACAGCAATTATGGGTTAAAATTCTTAAAGCTGAGAACAAATTAAAATTGTGCATGGCTTAAAATGACTGAAAACTGGTTGGTTTTTAAAAAAATTCTACATGTAATGGTATTCTTGTAGTGGATTTTTTAATTATTCTGGTGTGTTTGAAACTTAAAATTATCAAAACTTTGCACAATAAAAAGACTTGGGTCACCACATGTCCCTATTCTTGTGGGACTGCACAGCATTTTTATCCCTTATCTCCCTTTTCCACATGTCATAGCAATGTCCCACATTTTGATTGGCCCCAATTTACACCTCAAACCTCAAATATGCTTAACAGACAGAACAGCAGCTAAAATAACTGTTAATTTTCTGCAGTTAAAAATGGATTGCAAAAGTGTACAAAGACGATCACATTAAACAACATTAGAATTTAGCTTCCATTAATGCACACAAGATGTTTCAAGTAAAATACAGTATAGTTGTCCTTCACTAACAGAGTGGCCTTTTAGCATTAGTAACATGTCCCAAAGTGTCCCACTTAAACAGACTCTTTGCCACACATTTAATTTGTGGGTTCAGGTCACCCAAAAAAACAACTGATGTCCATGTTTTTGGTTAAAAACTGACACTGAAAATAACACCAGCTATTCACATTAAACTATCAGTGGAAAAAAAAATAGTCCTAATCAAGCATTGTAGGTTCATGGGAATTTAAGGTAATTCTACTTGAGTATTTATATGCTTGTGCAATATTTTGCACTGTTACTACATTGCAAAAGAAGCCATCATCCTTACAATAATTTGACAGCTGGAGTAGCTTTAGATATGAAGAGGTAAATTGGCTCAGATCTGATATGCTGCAGCTCTCAAATTATTCACACACAACATCTCATCAAAATCCAGAAATAAGAAATATTCTTATTATTCTTCTAAAATATTTTTCTTTCCGCTGCTCCCACCAGGGGTCGCCACAGTGACCACATCTCTTTCCATCCTCTTCTGTCACTCCAACCCTCTGCATGTCCTCCTTCCCTACATCCATGAACCTTCTCTGTGGTCTTCCTCTTTATCTCCTGTCTGGCAGCTCCACCTTCCACACCCTTTATCCAGTATATCCAGTATCCCACCTCTGTGCATGTCCAAGCCATCTCAACCTTGCCTCCCTGACTGTCCGTCTGATACACGTATTTCTAGTTGTGTCCACCCTGATCTCTCAAAAAATCTCAACATCTTCAATTCTGCCACTTACAGCTCTGCTTTCTGTCTTTGTGTTAGTGCCACTGTCTTCAAATCATACATCATACATAATATCATACATTATCATCAATGCTATTTCCCCCCTTGGATTAATAAAATATTCTGATTCTGATCATAGCAGGTCTCACTACCACATCTGTCACAAAGCACCCTGCCATACCTCACTACGCTTGTGTGCAGAGGAGGGATAGTGGATATACTGGAAACAGGATGTGGAAGATGGAGCTGCCAGGCAGGAGGAGAAGAAGAAGGCCACAGATAAGGTGAATGAAGTGAAAGAACACATGCAGAGGGCTGGAGAGACAGAAGATGATGTAAGGGAGAGGGTGAGAGGGAGGCAGGTGATCTGGTGTGGCGACCCCCTAATGACAGCAGCCAAAAGGAGAAGAAGAAGAAGAAGAAGAAGAAGAAGAAGAAGAATTACATAGCTGGGATAGAAAATATTCTATCGCATTGAGTAGCCAATATGTTTAAGTACACCCTGCTGTTGATGCATGTGGGCTTCTTGCATGCATTTTATAGCATTTTTTAACATTGTTTTATATGGGAAATTGCCTAAATATGTTTTCCATAATGATGTCTTTTCTGAAGGTTATACTGCTCATTTCGGAGGCTGTTTGAAACTGGACAGCGTGGTGTTGTTTTAACCAGCAGATGGCAGATTGTGACCACCCTACCCGGAGGTGACTTGCAGGAATCTCACAGCGGCCGCTTCCAACTTGTGGGCGTTTTTTCCCCTCAATCTTGACTCCGGAGTTTTTTGTTTTTTTTCTTTCTGGGTGTTGTCTGCCTGCTTTACAACTTTGGAGTTTCGCTGGAGTGCCGCTGACAAGGAGAGCCAAGCCGGGGAGCTCCTTTTAGCAGCGTTTAAAACTTTTTATAGAGAGCTCCTCGCATTGTTTGCCCCGTACTTTTCCAGGCGGACACGGGACTGGTTTATTATAGCCGCTGTTAGCCGAGCTAAGCTAACGGACGCCGAGCTGCTGTAACGTCGGCCGGGTTGCTAGTGAGAGAGTCGTCCGATGCAGGCCATAAAGTGTGTGGTGGTGGGGGACGGGTGAGTTAAAGAACATTTTTATTACTACTCTGGGCCCTGTAATATTCTCACTTTGATATGTGGTGTCACGATAAAATGCTAACATAGCCGTTTTAGTTGACCCAGTTACCAACAGTTGGCTAGCGGCTAGCAACAGCTGTTGTTGTGCCTGCTATCCAGCCCAGCTGGGTCAGACAGATTTATCCACATGCTCTGGTTCGGTCTGACTGAAGGGATCAAGGCGTGGTATTTAGGCATACCGTTTGATAGCTCGTCCTTTTAGAATGCTGTGATTTATCCCTTAGTTTTGTTCTTTTTCGTTTAATTACTTTAACTCTAGAGCCAGCTTAGGCCTTAGAGAAACTTAATTCAGTCGTTTTTGTGGCTTCAAAACGTGTCTTCGGCTGCTCCCTTGTATTCTGTATTAGCTGATAAAATTATGAATCCTACCCCATTTTCAGTGAGTATCTCATTTGTCACTGCACATTTACAACCAAACTGAACTTGTTTCTGTTTGCAAGGTGCATCTAAGACAATCAGAATAAATACTACTAAATTACTTAAATGCTTTTCGTAAGAAAAAATCTATACAAGAATATTAAAATACCATACCACATTTGTACTGGTGAGAAAAAACCGATACAGTACCATATCGCTATATTTTGTGTGGCAACATTGTATCAATGCAGGCATACCAAATATGGATATCCTGTTACAAAAACAGCAAATACAGATCAAACGGTTTAGTACTAGAGTAATAAAGCAATTATTTTTTTAGACCACCCATGTAATTTGAAAATATACGAGGATTAAATAGCTGGACTGAAAAAAACAATTGCTTTTGTTATTCTAAAACGTTTGATCTGTGTTTGCAGGTTTTATAACAGGATATCCATATTTGGTATGTCTGTATCAATGCAATATTGCCACATAAAATACCACAATACCATACTCTATTGATACCACCATCGCTACTACATAATCTACATATATTTTCAAATTCTTCAGTGGCTGAAGGGGCTGTTTGACTTTAGTTGTTTAAGCTGCATGGTTTAAAATACATGTAATGGTACAGTATACCATACATATTTGCATTCAGTTAAATCAGATGAGACTGTAATGTAAACTTTTTTTGTTGTTTCAATTATAGAGCTGGGCAGTCTGTCTACTTGACAATCTCATTTTGCAGCAATAAAAATGACTGAAGTGAGAGGAACAGACTGAGAAGGTTACCTAATTAGATAAAACAGATATTGACAAAGTTTACCTTTGGGGCATAATCTGCCGTTGAAAAAAGGTGGTCAGTCGCAGTATATTGTAATATATTTTATTGCAATAAGTGTCCCCTGTAGAGTATTGGTTTGCGCATTCGCCTTACACCTGGTTCGATTCCAGGTGGGGACACAAGCCCCTCTCACCATGGAGGGTTGCGTCAGGAAGGGCATCCAGTGTAAAAAATCTGCCAAACTACCAATGCGGATTAATTCGTTGTGGCGACCCCTCGGTGGAGAATACAATTGAGCAGCCAAAAGGTACATTATATTTTATTTGCAATACTCAGCATATTACAAAATGTTTACAATCACAATAATATCTTACTGTGAGTTAAGTATTATGATAAAATAATATAATTTAGTCTCTTGTGATTCCCACCTCCAGTACATACGCACACATGACATTTTCTACTGATATTGATGTTGATATTTCTTAATATTGCACATGGAATCAGCTCTTTGCAGCTTTGAGTTCAGTTATTTTGCTTTCGGAAAAACACTTTCAAATCGCTTCTCTAATCGGTTTTATGACCAATTTTAAATATCAGTATTAGCTTTATGAAAAAGCAATTTGAAGCTTACCTGCATAAAAATAAACTGAAGCTGAAAATGTCTGGTGAAAGTCTTCCTGTGACTATACAGTCAAACCCAAACTGGCTGAATACAAAAGTTAAATTTAGTAGTTAAGACTCATGACAGTACAAAATATTAGATGACATTTAATAATGCTCTTTGTCATGTCTATATCTGGCATATCTATATATACCAATATGTACTGATGCCAGCTGAAAATCATAATAGATCAGCTTTAGTTCAGATTTTGATCCATTTTCAGTTCTGCACTGCATATTGTAAAATGTTTGTAAACAGTACCGGTCGTTACACTGTTAAATCATTAAATATGCCCAGGGAAGTCCTGAAATGGCTTTTTAAAAGCTTAATGAGATATTATGCCATATTATATTTGAGGGCTACAGTATCACTACTTATTGAAATACTACAATAAAGTGATACAGAAGTGGAGATCCTCTAAAGAAAGATCTTTCAGATGAAATTCGTCTAACTTGACATGCAAAACTGGTAACATTCTTCCCCTTTTAGAAAGGTACTTCTTGTAAATGCTCCTCCCCTTCTTATTCCTAGGGCTGTGGGTAAAACATGCCTGCTTATCAGCTACACCACCAATGCCTTCCCTGGAGAGTACATACCCACAGTGTAAGTAACACAGACATACACCCAATGGCAAAAAAAAAAACAATTAAATATGGCGGTTCATCCATACTCTGATGCTCTTGTTTAATTTCACACCTGATATCCACTCCTCCCACAGCTTTGACAACTACTCTGCCAATGTGATGGTTGATGGGAAACCAGTGAACCTGGGTCTCTGGGATACAGCAGGACAGGAAGACTATGACAGGCTCAGGCCACTGTCCTACCCACAGACAGTATGTATACATGTGTCTGTCATGCTAGCAGTAACAACTGCCTGTTGCTATGCAGTGACTTGCATAGTTTAGTGTTGCCACACACTGTTTTCATTTTGCCAGCATTGATTTGGAGTTATTTACTGGTCTCAAATGCTCAAGACAGAGTCTGTGTTCTCTGCAAAATAGAGCCTTGTATCCACAGTACCTATACACTGTCTGGACGATGGCTGGAGGAAGTGAAAAGCAGCTCTTGTTTGCCCCCTTTGTCTTTACAATAAGTTGGCCTCTGTGCCAATATCACTTTGTTTACCCAACAGCACCAGACTAGTTTTGTCTATGTTTGTGAATCCTCACATCTACATTCAGTATTATATTTTAATTATTAATCCTTCACGTGATTGTGAAATAGTTCCAAAACCCTTCCACATTGACAGTTCAGTTGTTGATGTTACATCGATAGTTGTTTTTTCTCTTTTTCAGGATGTGTTCTTGATCTGCTTTTCACTAGTCAGTCCAGCCTCCTTTGAAAATGTCCGTGCCAAGGTCAGTACAGCATATTCTCTTATATTAAATTAACTGTTTTCTACAAAATGTCATTCTTGGATCAGCTTGGTTGTATAATTTTGTTAGAGTATGACACACAGCCAGAACTCTAAATTTAGCAGAAGAAATAGACTTGATTATAAGATTCTCCTTTTAGTTTTAGCGACAAATAAAGATAAAATGCTGAATTTGGTGGAAATTTGAGGCAAAGATGAAGCTGTAAAAAATAAAAATTCAGAATACTGAACAACTTTGTCAAACATCTTTTTGCTTCCCAAGTTCTTAAAGTTCACATCAGGTGGAACTAGGAGAACTAGGAAACTATTGTTTTAAACAACCCACTCACGTCCCATGTTGCTTTTTATACTAATCGCAATGCATCCCAACGCATCTGTCCTCCCCCCCTGCAGTGGTACCCTGAGGTGAGACACCACTGCCCCAACACTCCTATAATCCTCGTGGGAACCAAGCTGGATCTGAGAGATGACAAAGACACTATCGAGAAGCTGAAGGAGAAGAAACTCTCTCCCATCATCTACCCTCAAGGCTTGGCAATGGCTAAAGAAATAAGTCAGTTGTAGCTCCACACTTGCGCGTGCGCACACACACACACACACACATACATACATACATACACACAAACACACACATATGGTCCATTATGCTTTTAATGGATCACAGAAAGACTCATATGCATCCACAGTTATAGTATTCTTTCTTAAGCTGAAATTTATTGTAGCATACTTGCAGACAGTGTGCAAACACTGGGTTTATCAGATGGAGCATTAAATATGTCAGATTACTTGCAGGGTTTTCCTGCCGTTATATTACAAGATGTTATTTTACAGTGCCTAACTATGAAGGGGAAAATAATGCTGAATATTATCTAACATCATTTTTACTGTACATTTATCCATAGTTTTCATAAGCAAAAATCCAGTATGAGTCAACCCACCTGTTTAGCTGCTGGCATGTTCTTCATGACCACAGTGCTCTTGTCCTAAAATGAAAAACAAGTGAAAAGGAAAACTGTCTGCATGTAGACATGTAGAAAGTATTTGTTTGAAATAGTTACTTTGCTACTTATAAGCCGTATTGTTTTGTATTTTATTTTTTAGTTTATTTGGCTGAAGGAAAATTGCAGTGCCATGGCGAACCATCCAGCCACACGTACAGCCATAATGCACAAGAATCGCTAGCCCACCTAGAGTATTAGTCGGATTTTAGTGAAACTTGTACACAATGATCACCTGTTAGATCGCTACTCCAGAGCGGATCATAATGTTCATAAATTGAGTGTTTGCATGTACTCCTCTGCCATTTATATGTAAATGTTGTCGTTAGGTTTATTTATGTCATAATAATGTCTTAAACTAGATTAGGGCCAGTCAAGAACCAGGGCGATGTTGTAAGTGTGGCATCAGTTCCTGGCAGGCAATAATAGGACAATAACCTGGTTCCCCAACATGATCAGCATAACTTTCTGTCTGATAAGTGGAAAACTTGAAAGTTAATTCACAAATTTCCAATGTTGCTACTCCTATATTTGCTATTCCTATTGGGCTGGCAGAATTTTGATGGTTCTCTAATTTAAGATGGTAGACCTACTGCTAAGAGTGCTGCGATAGCTGGAAATATCTCTTGGCTGCACATGTTGCGTACCACTTGTATCCTGTTGGAAGGTGTTGATCATGGAAGGAATGGTCTTGTTGCTTGACTCCCACATTAGGAAGGCACGATAGGGGCCTTCCTGTCACCATTATGCTCACATCAGTAATATGATCACTGCTTTAATGTGGATATGCATTGACACATTTTCATGCTTTTTGTGGCAATGGTTACTGCTGACCATGTAGACATAATACTGCTGATCTTAAACACTAAACAGTTTGCTGGTAAATGAGATTAATTTGTCCTATTTGACTGTTTGGGAGCCTCTTTTATTTCTGAGTGTATTTCAAGCCTCAATAGTTTGTGCAATACAACAAACCAATGACAAGAATACTTAACACTTTCTCTCTGCGCTTCACAAATAAAAAAAAACTGTGAACTGTGATAAACAGTGATCCAGATGAGCTACTACGCCATTGCCATTACAGAACAGTGCTATCACAGATTTTCTTATATTGTGTAGGTGTATTTAAACACTGATTTGTTGTGTTTTATCTCTTTGTTTTGATTGATCAGTTTTTTATTTTTAAAACCTCAGGCACCTTGTGTGGTCTCAACTGTGGAAGAATTTTAAATATATTTTTGTATTGTATGATCATACATGCAAACAAAACAGGCTGGTTAACTAAATTGGTTCTTTTTTCTTATTTGGCAATCAGGTGCAGTGAAATATTTGGAGTGCTCAGCTCTGACCCAGCGTGGCCTTAAAACCGTGTTTGATGAAGCCATCAGGGCAGTCCTGTGCCCCCCGCCTGTTAAGAGGAGGAGAAGGAAGTGCAAAGTATTGTAAAAGAGGAAAAACAGCGAGTAGCAAATACAGTTGCAGTCAGAACTGGCCTACTTGGAGGGAAGAAGACGACGGCTGGGTTCTATTCACCCCGTGTCCTTGCTTACATAGAAGCTTTGGTAGATCAGAAAGAACTTTACAGATTTAAGCAGTGCTGAAGAGTTTGTCAGATCTTTTCTCTGGGTTCTTATATCTGTTTAGTTCTTTCACATTGACAAGAAAGAAGTGATTTTGCTAAGGCCTTGGGGAATGTGAGGGTGGATATAATTTGAGATCTGGGGTTGATAAAGGAGTTAGAAGGATTTTACTAAAAAAAGAAGTAATTTTTCTCAGACATTGTGAAGAAACACTAATTGAAGTTGAATTTATCATGAAACGATCACAGATTTAACACTAAAAGAAGGAAGTCCTGCACTGCACTCTTCCACTACACACTAAGAAATTCCTGCTGCCTTGATTAAAATTTTAGTTTAAGACAGAAAACATTTTTAGAACTTTTTTCCATTTTCTTTTTCACTGTTGACAGACCATTTTGTTTACATGCGTCATCCAACTAGACTGAGGTGCTGCCAAAACTTGGTCATCACTTGGTAGTGTCTCTGCGAACGCTAAAATGTTCCTTTATAATACTGTTTTTGCCTGTACGAGATATCATGCAACTGTTTAACCCTAAGATTATAAAGTTTTGAAGCAGCTGCTCAGAATAACTACAAGAGTGCAGTGATTGAGCATTAAAACAGTCTCTGCTTGGTATTTAGCATTTAGCTGTCTTGTTCCAGAAAGTTTTCAATATGTTGGCATTGGTATCACATTATATGTGAACACAGTATTTTATAATTGACTGTCAGACATGTGAAGGTGCAGCACAGCAATTTTTGTTTTGCTCTCATTCTTTATTTGTCTGTAAAGGTGACACCCATTATTCCTAAACGCTTTTATTTTTCAAGCTTTTTGTTAGTATGTGATGCCCACTTTGTAATGTAGCCAACATGAAGGTGTGTAACAATGTCATTTTTATCCCATCTACCACTGTTTTATGAAGTCTATGAGCCAGTGTAGTAATGTTTGAAGGATGGAACTGATTTTAATGTGTTTTGTTTTACAATATAAACTTCACAAATAATTAATCGGCAGATACATTTTATTTTGAAATGATCAAATTGCATGATTGCTCAAGGGAACTCAACATTTCATCAGTGTTTCATTGGCACAGAGGACGTTGGATTTACTTTCTTAATAAATGTGGTTTCATTTTCACAAAGTAATATGCTGTGATTGTTTTTTTAAGCAAACTTGTTAAAAAATGCAATTCTTTCAATTCTATATCCATTCATAGAATTTATAGTTAGATCGTTAAGTTTTAGGACAGTGGCACATTTTTTTTTTTTTAAATTACCTCTGTACACCACCACAACTGATTTTAAATCAAACTGTCAAAATGTGATTAAACTTTCAGCTATAATTCATGCATGAAAGGGTTAAACCCTTTGAATTAAGACCTCTTCAGTCAACATTTTGTGCCACTGGCTGTCTGCTATAGTGACTACCACACATGAAAGAGTTAACAAAAGAAGTGGATTAATTGTTTAGGAGTTACAGCTATTTTTATACACATTTCAGAAGCTCAAAAGTAATGGTACAAACTGGCATAATTTACAATATAAGGATAGGTTTTAATACTTGAAGATCCTTTGTAGTCTAGAACTCATGGTCATCACCAAATGCTGTGTTTCCAGTTTCAGTGGATCTCGGACATTTTCTGCCATACCTGCATTTGAAAGCTGAAAAATTTCTCACCTCCCCATTCCACCGTTTTAATAATCACTAACAATACAAAAAAGGATCCAAGCTGAGATGAATAAGCAAACTTTTAATTTTTCTGTGTACATAATTTGCAGTCCGCTTGTTTTTACTCAAATTTTTTTCCCCACACTGGGGATGCTTTATTCCTCATCAAAGAGAAGGGTCACACAAAGCAGCTGTTTTGTAAGTTGTGAACCTGTTGCTAAAACTAGCTTAAAGCACAGCTGTTTTCATGCACAGCCTCACAGAACTGCTCGTGTTGCTGTGGATTCTGTCAGTTTGTTTTAAGGTGCTCAATAATTGCTTGAACAAATCAGTTATCTACAAATTTCTGTTCTCTGACTTTGAGATTAATCAGTTTAGCATCTGAGCATTATAAGGAAATATGAGGAAAGACCGGTATGCTGATTTTTGGCTCCTTTATCAGTTCATGCAACAGTGTATAATGTAACTCTTCTGTGTGCCTCACTATAACATCAAACAAAAATGTTGATATTCAGTACACTACTGCTTCACAGTTTGCTGACTTTGGCTTTCCATTGATCAAATACCAGCTTAGCAGACACTGCATCTTCAACTCCCATGCCTGTTAATAAAAAAGTCATTGTTACAGTATGAAAATTATTGACCAAATGATGTGGCTTTTAGCAGGAAGGCCTACCCAGGGATTTGAACACGGTGGTTTTCTCTCTGTAAGCAGGTTTTGTCCCGTTAATAACATCTCCGAGCTCTGCAAACACCTCAACCTGAAAACAAGACATATATTTGTACACATGAGAAGCCAGTAACACACATATCTGATATCTTGAGCGAGTATGAAAGCACAATGGCAGACTGACCCTAGAGAGGATGACATCACCAGACTCGGCCATTGCTCCTTCCCTGCTGTCAGCATACACCACGGCCTCCTTCATCAGCTTGTCGTCCAGCTCCCTCCAGTCTGGCCTGCAAGCTCCCACCGCTGTTCAGATGAAAAGTTATATAATGAAGTTTTGCATTGCATGACATGTATGTAAAATATTTAGTGTGTAAACTGTTTCTTCTCACCTGCCACATGGGCTCCTGGCTTGACCCACCGGCCGTAGAGCACTGGTTCAGTAGATCTGGTTACCGTCACAATGACGTCTGCTCCTCTCACTGCTTCCTCCACCGAGTTACACACCGTCACGGGACCGCCAACTGAGCGGCGAAACTTCTCTGCTCCCTCTCTTCTGTGGTTCCACACTCGTATCTGAAATCAAAGTTCAGGGAAAATGCAACAGCTTATCAACAGCCACATGAATGTGTATGACACAGTCAACAGCAAATGATGGGAAATGAAAGATACATTTTTATCTTTGCTTAGGTTGCAGCTGTTACTAAACCATCACATCAGGCATGTAAAAGAAAGTACACCTTCTTTCACTTCAGAAGTTTTATGTATAAGAACATGATTTAAAAAATACATCTGGTCCTTAAAAGGTGTTAAAATGAGGTAAATGCAACCTCTGATGAACAACAAATGACATGTTAACATTATTTGACAAAAAACTAAGCAAAAATGCAGAAGCAGTGTGTGAAAATTAAGTACACCCTTAATGCTTCCATAGGAATTAGCAGGGTAAGTAGCAGCCAGGTGCTGCTAATCAAATGATCTTGATTAACTGATCATCAGCCAGTGTCACCACCTCTATAAAAGCAGAAGTTGTGGCATTTTGCCGGTCTGGGACATTCAGACTCAGTTACTCCAAGAAGGAAGACACTGGCAATGATCTTAGAAAAGCAACTGTTGCTGCTTATTAATATGGGAAGAGTTATTAAGGTCATTTTCAAAAAATTTAAAGGCCATCATTCTACAATGAGAAAGATAATTCACAAATGGAAACGTGTCAAGACAGTTGCAAGTCTTCTCAGAAGTGGACATCCCAAGTGAAAGTCAAAATTCCACCATGATATGAGAGACTCATAAAGTCAGAGGAAACAATTACTTCAATTTATTTCTGCTAAATGTGGTTCTACAAGCTACTGAACTGAGGGGTGTACTTTTTCACAGGACTCCACAGACTCCAGTGAAAACTATTTCCATGAGAGTGTATAAAGGTACCTAATTAACACTTTATTTTTTTCTCTCTAGCTCTCAGTGACACTGGGGATTTTTGGAGGTGGTTCCTGTAGTTATTTAGGCACAAGAGGTCAATAAATGGCTTAATGGCTATTAAAATGCTGTAACTCACAAGCTATGACCTTCTAAGTGACCAGATCTCAACCTTATTGAACACCTATAGGAGATTTTGGCCCAGCATGTCCTAGTTTTTATAGGAATGGTATCCATCCTGCCACTACACTTGGAGAATCAATGCCAAGGCTGCATTAAGGCTGTTCTCATTACTGAGTCACCTTATATATGTTGGTTTTTCTGTTAATATGTAAACAGTTTCTATATGAGACATTCAAACTAAACAGATTTTTAGTTGCAAGTTCTCATTCAGTATCGGCGCTGCTGTTATTTGTCAGAGATCATTTTAGACACACTGGGCAAACTCTGGAACACATTTTTAGCACTTTTTCACAGACTTTATAAAGTTGTAGTATTTAAGCATCTGAAAACATATTTCTACAATTTCATTTTTGTGTAAATTGAACAAACATGATATAATTTGTTAACTGAGTTGCTAGCAAACTGGCAGAAGGAACAGCTCATTGGGAGCTCCATGCCACTGTACCTGGACACCATTTAACATGTGTAGTGCACTCAAAAAAAGTTATCCTGTCATGTACTTTTCAATTTTTCAAGCAGCCTACAATACTTTGGACACACCTGTGGAAACTATACAGATTTCTTTAATGGAAAAGAAAAATAAAAAAACCTCCAGCAGCAAAAATACCTTAGAATGAGATTGTTTTTTCAATTGTTTATGCAATGACATTCCTTAATTCACAATTTTAAAAAGTAGAAATTAATTAAATTGTAACTGTGTTATATGCAGTGTAAGTTTGGGCTCCTTTCTATATGTAAAGTAATGGAAATTCATTAATGCATCAGGTTGTATTTGAATTTGGTTCATTTGTGTTATTAAGGCAGGTCAGGACTTGCCATTCATTGCTCAACAAGAATAGTAGTGTGCAATGTTGGGTGTCAATAGAAGAAAACTTCACCTACAACTACCTGAAACTAAACTTGATCTTTCTGTCCACTCACTAAAAGTACAACCCCAATATGCAGCATTCCAACCTCTTTGGAATTGGGGAAAAAATAGCAGAATTTAATGAAAACAATGCCTTTCCAACTGTTGAATGTGGGGTGGACATATTCTGCTTTGGGGTTGTGTGGCAGCAGTGGTACAGCAAACACTGTACGATGAAGCACAGACAGCGGTTATTACATGCATTTCTGCTGCAGGAGTTGCAGTTTTTTCTTTTTACCTAAAAAATCAACACGTATGTAATATCAGACTCCTTAATGTTGTACTGTCTAAAACAAATATAATTTTTGTACCTCTTTAAATGAAAACATTTCAGTGAAGGCGTTATAATGACTCTGGGCTTGTTGGCCGGTCCCCAGGATGGCCAGAATCTCAGCTCCAGGACGCATCAGTAGCTGCATGACACGTCAAGGAAGAAGCAAAGTTCAAAGCTACTGCAGGACTGCAACATTAGAAGAAAAAAAAAGAGGTAGTTTGATTAAATGAAGAACAGAAGTGCCTTAGCAGAGATTGCTGAAGCTCCAGCAGTCCTCATGTTAGTGATGACCTCTCCGTCCATGACCTGCAGGGTTTGACACAAGTTGTGGGTGCAGCTGATAAAACTGAATCCAGCATTTTATGCATCAGAGTCATTTCAGCATGCAGCAATTTAACTTACAGCCTTGACATTCCCATATTCTGGATCCAGCAGCACCACTGTAGCCGAAACGGCTGGCAAATTGGAGCCAGCTCCCCTGTTGTAGAAGCACACCAACTTTGTGGACAGGACTCCAGCATTCTCCATGTATGTAGGCATGAGCCCCAGAAACCTAGACAAGGGAACGAGTTTCATCCAGCTGCAGCTTCACCCTGTTAATGTTTGATTGTGAGAGGGTACTCTTGCAGCAGAATGCAGGCCTCACCCGTTATGTTTTTGCAGTGGCACAGTGGAGCGCACAGGCTGGACCACCTCAGCACTGTCCCGGCTGGAGAACTTCCCCAAAGCCTCCTCCAGACGGGGGATCAGCTCTCTGTAATGCAACAGACTCTCAACTTCACGCTCCCATATGATAACAGGAGGCCCCCCGGCCATGGCTGCTGCCTCTGAGACTCCGACGCGTAACTGGTGAATGTTTCGTACAAAGTTCGAGGCCCAGTGGAATGTGAGTTGCGTTCAAGAGCCGCAGTTAGACTTTTTAAACAGCGTGGAGAGAGGCGGAGCGCAGAAAGAGCTTGTCTGTGTTGTGACATCAGTTTAATGGGGGTGGACAAAAATCAAAGCAAATCCTTCTCAGAACTCCACTCCTCAGAACTGTGGTTACGTTCGTCTGACTCAGGAGCGTGTCTCGAGGGGGACATGGGGTGGCATCAGCTCACCCCCAGAATCTTATTGGTGCCCCCACACCAATGCCAACGAGTAACCAGATGCACTTTTACCCCTTTCCCCCCATATTTCCCCACATCTTGAAAAAATGTTTCACATTTTGACTGACTCTGCAGAACATCCACTTTTCTAAATGCTGGCTTTAATTCATTCCATGAGCCACCAAAGAGTCACAAGCTTTATAGATTTTGGTGAATATGATACTGCCACAAAAAAAGAAAGAAAGAAGCAGCAGTAGTTAGAGTTGATTTTTAGTTTTGCACAAGGGAAAATATAGGACAAAGTGACTTAGAATTTTTAAAACTGTCAGATATGCCTCAAAAACCTATGCCAGTCTATGGGTGCATTGCTTCAGAGACATAAAGATGGTTACCAGACAGAACAGCCACTAAAATAACTGTGCAGTAAAACAGAACAAAACAGATCTTTATTCTCATTGTTTTAAAACAACAAAAGACAACTTTTAGATCATATTATACCAGTATAAACTGTATGGTATAAACATAAATATAGTCACAAATAGTCATATTCACCTTACAAGCAAAAGGTACCTGCTTCGATTCCAGGTGAGGACACAAGCCCCTCCCACCAATAAGGGTTGCGTCAGGAAGGGCGTCCAGCGTAAAACCTCTGCCAAATTACCAATGACACTTCACCCTAAATTTTGCCATGATGTGCCAAGCTGCCAAGCCCGCATTAGAGAGCAGAGACAGATTCAGACTTTGAGCACCTGCCCCTTTAGAGGTCTCTGCACAGCCCTCATCCTTAATGTATTTACTTGGTGACAGAGCGGGACTTGTTTGGCCTTTGCAGACAAAATACCAGTCTGGTAACCTGCAGATTTTATTGTATTTTTAAGTTAGATATGAAAATTTCAGACTCCCTTCCAGGATTGCTAACATGTCTCACACACATAGTGCTTGTCCCGTGTTTAATTTGTTGGGATCTGGTTACCCTACCCATGCCACTGGACTAAAGTACTGCTAATCTTGCAATGCTAAACACCACTGAATGAGAGCATAAACAGGACCAGTAGGAAGTAACTGACAGCAAATATTGAACTTTGTACTCCTTACTATTTATTTCAAAGCTTCAGTTACTTATTATTTTTGCAGACAAGTTACATAATTACAGATCAAGCTACCCAGCAATAGTGATTGCTGCTACAGTAAAGCAAGATACGCATCAATTAATCAAAACTTACAGTCCAGTATCTATATGATTCTGAAACATGCCATACTACATAAGTACTGTGTGTTTACTTTAAGCATTTTAAATATATTTACATTTCACAACTTGTGTGCTATTAAGATACTGAATTAGGATTATAACTTTCTTTCAAGTAAAAAGGCTAAAAACATTTTCCAACTTTGTACTTTTGCAAAAATTATGGTTAAACCCTTGTGCAGTTTAACTTTTCACATTAAAAAATGTGTGACTAGACACAGGGCTCAGATGAGCCTGAAGAGCCTCTATACCAATTTTCTACACTGATTTTATTTTTGATTAAAAATTCTGATTTCTTGCCCAACTCTGCCTTTTTCTATCCTTTCTTTCCTTGTACTTTCTCTGAAAAAATGGCTTTAATTCAAATTATAATCAATAATGGGGCCAGTTTTCACAGCTTTTCGTTGCCATAACGTTTCAGCTCCTAAGGGTTGTAAATATTTATTTACATTTAAGTCCATAAGTTTTGGGACAATGACACATTTTTTTTCTTTGTAATTTTGTCTCTATACACCACCACAATGGATTTGAAATCAAACAGTCAAAATATGATCAAGGTACAGACTTTCAGCTTCAATTCAAGAGTTCTGACAAAAGAATTGTAATTACTTTTCAGGAATTTTAGCCGTTTTTATTCATAGTTCCTCATTTCAGGGGCTCAAAAGTAATGGGACAGTTGACTAACAAATGGTTTAATGGCCAAGTGAGGCCTGTTCCCTTGTTACCCCATTGCATACTGAGCAGATAAAAGATCTGGAGTTGATTCTTGGGGCTGAACGTGCTTTTGATTGCTGTTCACTTAATGTGGGTTCCAAAGATGTATCAGCGCAGGTGAGGGAGACCATCACTAGGTTGAAAAACCAAAATAAACTTATCAGAGAGATAGGAGAAATTTTAGAGGAGTAGCCAAAGCATGTTCCCCCAGGGATTAATAAATTATTCTGATTCTGATTCTGCAAACAACGATCTGGAAAATTCCTAAAAAGAAATAATGCATTGGCCAGCTCAGCAACACTAGAAGACCCAGAATATCACAAAAAACAACTAAGGTGTAAAATCACAGAATTCTTGACTTAGTCAAGAAAACCCTTCACAACATCTAGCCAAGTCAAGAACACTCTCAAGGAGGTAGGTGCATCATTGTCAAAGTCTACAATCAAAAGTTGCCTTTACAAATGTGAATACAGAGTTTACAACAAGGTGGAAACCACTGGTTAAACTCAAGAACAGGAAGACCCAGTTAGACTTTGCCAGGAAACATCTAAAAGAGCCTATGCAGCCCTGGAAAAAATTCTTTGGACAGACAAAACCAAAATGAACTTGTACCAGATTGACTGGAAGAGAAAACACGGAAAAGGAAAGGAATAACTCATGATCCAAAGCATACCATATCATCCGTCAAACATTGTGGAGTTGATGTTATGGCATGGGCATGTATGGCTACCAATGGAACCAGGGCAATGGTGCTTATTGATCTTGGGATTTCTGATATAAGTAACAAGATGACTTCTGAAGTGTACAGGGCTAGTCTCTGCTCCGCTTCAGCCAAATGCTGCAAAACTGATTGGACAGTCCTTCATAGTACAAATGGATAATAATCCAAAGCAACCACAAAGAAAAGAAATTGGATATTATTCAAGGGCCAAACCACTCAGTTGATTTTAACTCAAGAGTTACTGAAGACAAAACTGAATTTTAATTCATGATTTTTACTTGAATCACATTTGCTTCGCTAGATTTCTGCTTTTGGGACTTTTTTTCCATCGCTGATTTTTTTTAAGTAGACATGTAATCAGCATTTTAATAAAGTGACTCATGGAAGCATTTAAAAGTATGGTTTAAAAATGCACCAATTTCAAAATGAGGCTAATTTGGTTTAAACTTTTCCAAGCAATTTCTAATAACCCTTTTTCAGCTAAAAGCACATGCTTTGTCTATAATACATTTATGATTTGTGAATGTTTGCCTCTAAAGTGATGACACAATTGGAGACTGTTTATCTTAGATAAACATTTCAATGCTTTCCAGCTACATCTTTTATAATTAAGATAAATGTTTGCATATGTTGCAGTTAGTCTGGCCTCTCCAGCTGAAACCGGTTGGTATTGTATTTGGCTCCATGGGCAAACTCAAGTAACCTCACATTACCAATTCTAATAATTGAATTCAATACAAATTAACACTTAACTAAATGAACAAAACACCAAGTTTAAAAAATTATTTTATTAAGAAGCGCACAGTGGGATTATGAACACTTGAAGTGAATCCAGTGTCATAAAAAGTAAAAATAAAAAACCCAAAACATCTGTGTTCTTGCCATGTATAACATTTTTTTAAATCAAACATAAAACAAGACTATTTCAATCTGGGCTTCACCCAAATCATTTTTCCAAAGAGTTTTGGTCCCAACAGTGCAAGAAAAATCACACAAGCAGTCTCTCAATAGCCATTTGAACAGACTGAATCTGGGGCTTGAGCTGAGACCCCTCCTTTATGGTGACCGAGGTAGCGATGACAGGGCGTGACACCCCACACGCCCGGCCCAGGGCCTGTTTGGAGCGGACAAACACGTACGGAACGTTCTTGTCCTCGCAGAGCAAGGGCAGGTGGAGGATGATTTCCAGTGGTTCAGCATCAGCAGCCATCACGATAAACTCAGCGATGCCTCTGTTCAGGGTTTTAGTGGCTGGAGAAGAAAGAGAGCACCACAAATAAAGAACATTTATATTTCCTGGACAAGAAGAAATTGTTTTAAAATCCCTTTTTGGAGGCTTTAAACTTTTGTCCCCTTTAGACACAGAAGAACACTCCAAACTATCAATGAAAATCTTTGGCATATTAGAAGTCATACAAATTTAAGTAGATTACTGTCTTTTTTCAGGTGGTCCCATTAGAGGATGGAATAGCAGGTTATATGCCTCCATCTCACCCTATCCTATCCTCTTCTTGCCCTCCTTCACTAATATCCATGAACCTCCTCTGGGGTCTTCCTCTTTTCCTGGCAGCTCCAGCTTTAATATCCTTTGTCCAATATATCCACTATCCGTCCACTGAATATGTCCAAACCATCTCAGCCTTGTCTCTCTGACTTTATCTCCAAACTTCTCAACCTGAGCTGTCCCTCTGATGTACTCATTTATAATCCTGTCCATCCTGGTCACTCCCAGCAGAAATCTCAACATCTTCAGTTCTGCCACCTCCAGCTCCACCTCCTGTCTTTTTGTCATAGCAGGTCTCACTACCATCTTGTAGAACTTCCCTTTCACTCTTGC
>VUQH01033836.1:0-11520 GCA_015106775.1 Etroplus canarensis | reverse complement strand
GATGGTGATGTTACAAATTCCATTAAGAGAATAAATCCATCAGTAACTGAAGAATCGTGGTGTCATGTATTTCTTGGAGGGAGTGATAGGAACTGTAAATAAAAGACTTATTATGAAGTGCATAATATGAAGTGATATTATGAAGTGCACAGAGGCAATATGAGAAAAATCCAAAATCAGCACCGAATTTATAACCTTGCATTATTTCCTCATACTGTCCGCATATTTAAATGCTTGTCAGAAAATCATCCTGATTGTCCTAGTCCACGATTTTACCACTCCTGGTGTGATTGTAGATGTATCCCTGCTGTCCTGCTACGATCAGCATTTTTCACGGCATTCCCGACTGATTTCTAGGGCAATCCCACATATATCTGCAGACAAAGGGATTGCAGACAATACTACGCAGAGATTCGTAGTATTGTCTCAGGAATCGATGATTCGCACACTTTTTCCCGCGTCTGACGTGGAAAGTATGCCAAAATGACATAATTTGCCTCTGCAACCCTTCCTAATCTTGTCGGCGCTCTAGTGGACGCCAGCCCTAATGGGGCCAGCTATAAGAAGATCAAACATTATTTTAATACTGTTACTTTGACATTTTGGTTTCAGCTTTTTCACTCTCTTAGTGGGAGTTCCCATGATAGTCTCTCTGCAGCCACAGGCAGGGATGGTCTGACTTATGTCAAAAAGAGGAGAGATCTGCTTTGCTGAGACTCCAAAGTAATCTTTACACATGCTGATACTTGGTCAGGAGGTCTTCTCATTTCATAATGATGCAGTGGGTGCTCCTTTAGGGTAATTACCTATTTGTTCTGGGAGCTGCATGAGAAAACCATTTTGCCACACGAGAAATAATAAGAGACAATAGTTTGCATATGGAGGTAGGTGGGGTCTCACAACTTCCAACCAGAAGAGGGAAGTTTATTTTTATTTTTTGCAATTTCTGTCAATTTTAGGATCAAAATCTGTTTGTGGGAAAACAATATTTAGAAATATTTAAGAAAGAGGAGAGCGCAGTTATTTACAAAAGAAAAGCTCAGCTGTTCAGACACTTGATAAACTACACATTTAGCGCTTTTTAGTGTTTTTAATTGGACTGTGGATCTGTACATCTGTATACAGTATGATGTGAAGGTATCTGGTTGTTTCAAATTGAAAAAAACAAACTGGTAATCATGTTATCAAAAAGTTGTATAAGAATACTAGAGTTCATGTTAAAGAGGGTAGTTGGCAGCATTGTAGTAAAGTTTAGTCTGGACTCTGCTGGACTAATTCAGGGCAGGGCAGTCCATCTTGACTGTACGATTAGGTCAGCAGTAGAAGTCATCAATCTGAGTGTGAGCTGATGGTGTTTTACTAGTAACAGTTGCCAAATCTCCCCTTTACGCTGACTAGTGATTGGAAAGCAGCCATGATGGCTCATGAAGAATGCCAAGTGCAGTCAACCTCAAAGCCCTAACTGCTGCACAACCTGTCCACAAACAAAGAGATTCTACCTGTACTTGAGTTCACAGTTCAAATCACTTTAGGAGTCATTTTGAGGTGAGTCATTTTTTTGATTTCAGGGATCTCTAACCTGCCAAATCCCATTTTAACCCCTAGATACCAGACAGAAATTTTACACTTTACAAGAAGCTTTTCTGCTCTTGAGTGGATTTCTACTGCTAAAAGTCCCATGAAGAACATTTAAGGTTTTATGTTTTAACATACATTCAAAACACAGTAGAGTCTGAATATTTGAAAGGTTAGATTTGAGAGCGAACAGAAAGTTGTATGTACAGAAAATAAAAGCAAAACATGTTTTAAGCAAGGACTAGTAACACCTGTATGTTTTTCTTTTTTTAAATTGTGATCTTCTATTATGTTCTTAGAAAATAAACATCTGACTTTACAGACTGAGGTCAGTTAAAAAAGGTTTCACACTGGTTCATTTTTTATGGCCAATTTCTAGGTTGTTACCTTGGCTTTGTCACTCAAACATAACTGTAAGTCACTCTGACTCAGCCATATGTCTGCACCCTCTGAGGTGAGGTTTTTTAGATTTTTATGGTCACTTAGGTGTTATAAAGTTGATGTTAGTCGATATCTTAGGAAGCCTTTTCTATTTTCTCTTCTAGCAGACACAGCAATATTACATTTACTTGGGGTAATATTTCTGTGTGCCTGATGTCGGGCACCTTGCTCTTTAGTATGTATATTTAGTATGTTAGTGTAACTGATTTCCACCAGACCATATGTTTTCTTGCCTCAGTACTTCTTACAGTCTGTATTGGACTTTATTTAGATATGCATGTGCATGTGCAATTAATTTGCAATGTTCCCTGTATGAATGGAGCTCAATGGGCTGGTCTAATTTGCAGCTGTACTCCACATCTATGCACCATGGACAATGGGGTGGAAGAGTCATCTCTTGTATAGAAAATGCATGCCTTTTCAATAGTACTATACTGTATATTGCTGTATGTCTATGATTATAATTGCAGAGTCAATATAAGGAATTAAAGCTTTTTTCTGACTGGAGTTGAGGGAGCAGAGTCTGACTATTACAACCACAGCACAAAATGAGAATAGCTCCAGCATTGTCTCCTGACCCTTCATCCTTTACACCATGCAGCTCTACAGGGGGGCTGCAGTCGAAACTGAAAACTGGGGAGTATGGATAAAAAAATTGCTGTAATTTGTGTGCAGTTAACGCAATACTTTTGCTAAACCCTCTGAACTGAAGGTGAAATCCTGCATGACAATCATGCCTTGATTGTTTGATTTAAAATCCACTGTGGTGTTTTACAGAGGCAAAATTTAAAAAAAAAAAAAAAATGCATCATTGTCCAAATGCTCACAGACTGTATCTGACAGAATCACTGGAACTGGTGAAAATGTTTTTAACAGGTTTGCTTTCTTAGACCCACCATCATTCCAGCATTCTGCTTGTGTGTGTTTAGATTTCGCTCCAAATAGCATCTTAATTTGGTCAAGCATGATACTAAATCACCATGAATGACACTAAGGTAGAGTACACTTAATGGCCTTGAAATCAGCACTGTGCTGTATCCAAGTCATGCTAATATTAAAGGTTGGCTCCCTCAAATTATGAGCAGGTTTACAAAATGTCTAACTTGTATAAGAAGTAGGAAAGACACTAATAAAGACAATAGTAAGTTTCTAATCAGTATGTCAGATCTTCTTTTGCACCACTTCACACTTCACAGTTAACATTCTTGTAACAAGAATCACCATGTTGCACTGACAGCTTTACCTCAAGGAAGTTGTTAGGCTTTTGAAGCTGTCTTTATGGTTTACAGATTCTTTTCTCTGTTGGTAACACATAGAAGAAAAATGGCACTGTTGTTTTCCACTGAGAGAAGCTCAATAAGGATTAAGAGAGAAGTCAGGAATATCAACAGTCTGATACTTGACTGATCAAATCATTGAACAAATGCATAAAATCTTCCATTTTGCTCATGCATGAAAGATGTCACCCATTTGATTTTTTTGTTTTTTGTTTTGTTCCTCAAACCCTGATCCCTTTTGCATGTTATGTTTCCTTCTGTGGAGGGTTGTAGACAGACATGTTCTCCATGGTAGCTGAAATGTGCGGACACTTCTTTTGACTCTTAATGATGTACTCGGGAAGTCAGTAGTGCACCAATGAGGCAGACTACCCTTATGCTTGTTTCAGCCAAAGATAATGTGGCTTTACAGGGTTTGATGAAAAAGTTTTGTGACTTTGCCCGTAAAAATCAAAATTTCCTGGATTATATTTGGTGAATCTCCTCTTCTGTTTGCAGTGCTGTTATTTTAAGATTGCTCCCTGGAAGTCCACTTTTGACTGCTTGTGTTTGTGTTTTAGAAAGGCAGTAATGTCAGATCCTGCCCTTTTAATACTTAGTCAACATTTTATAGAATAACTTAATCTACTTAAAATACTGGAAGGATTACTCACAGACACATCTGTGTGCACACAGTGTGTGCTCACAGATTCAGTAGTACAGTACTTTATAGTATTTTAATCACAATTTTACTACAATATTACAGGTTCTGTGGGTATATAATAAAGCAACCAAGGATTAGTGGCTAGCAGACTCGGCAAGTGACAGCACAGACCTCAGCTAGGAACAGAGGTACAGTGGCCAGTTACAACACCATGAATGCAAGCCTGCAATCCATAAATAAACATCTTAACACCAAGCAACTTAACAAGCCTAATAAACAGAAGTCTGAATGTTTAAAGAAAGAAATATGAGAAAATGAAAGCGGAGAAAAGTGAGATTTGTGACAAGGTCCAAAATCATAGCTTTTTTGATGCAACGTGTAAAACTTCTAAAGTGTTGCATGGAGTATTGAATTGTGAAAATAATATTCTGTGGCAACAAAGCCTAGAGTTTAAAGGAAAAGGCTGAAAGACAGTGCCATGGTGGACAGCTCCAGAAAGAACTAATTGTTTAACAGTAGAGAATAGCACAAGTGAAAGGAGGCAGTAGAAAATGATAATTCAAAAGGAAATCCAGGGGCTCAAAAAGAAGCATCAACACATCAAAGCTTTGGATAAAATTTCTAAAGTAGCAGAGAAAAGCAGAGAAAGTGGCCATTGGCCAGCAGAATGAAGTGGCAGGAGATTCAAGAGATCCACAGATGCAACCAGAATGCAGAAACTTTGCATAAGATAACTGACGCGATAAAAGTGTCAAGAGGCCATGCATCATCAAATTGATGCCCTGCATCAGAAATTTCAGGATCTCTACAAAGAATATGAAGATGTAAAGGCCTAGGTGCCCAGGATATGGAGAACTATGACCTGCATGTACATCTTTGCCAAAAAAATAAAATTACACTTTGCATGCTCACGCCCAATTAATAGCTCCAGATCAAAAAAAAGAAAAAAAAAATGAAGGACAGATACCTTGAACTGGAAGCAGAGGAGAAAGCATGCAGGCACAGTACTAATTAAAGTGCATGCTAAGGTCTTCAGAAAGCATTGGAAAGGATTAGAGATAGACGTATGAGAAATGAAGGAAAAGGCTGATGCCTTGAAGGAAAAAAAATTAAAGCAACTCAAGAAATTCCGATTTTTAGAGGATTATGAAAATTTGAATGCTTAGACTGCACGTTATAAGTCACTCAAGGCAGGAAAAAAGGCTCTGATCAAGCAAAACAACACTCTGCAGAGAAAGCATAAGGTGCTAAAGACAAAGCTCTCAAAGGAATGCACTTTGGAGTAGAACAATAATGAGCTAAAAGCCGAGACTGAAACCCTTGCCAGATCAACCTGTGCTCTGACAGACACAGTTAAGAGGCTCCACAGCAAACTTCAAGGTGAAAAAGTTTTTGGCCTCATGTATGACTCTCTGAAAGTTGAGGGAGATGCCGTAAACCAGCACAGCGACACCCTTCACAAAGAAATCAAAAGCCTCCAAAAAGAACTGAAGAAAGAATGCTCTTGAGGGGAAAGCGTGCTGCAATGAAGGCGGAGAAAGGAGAAACCGGCACAACACAAGATGCCCTAAAACAGAAAATCCAAGAGTTAATAAAAAGAAGCCAAATAGTTATGTGGTTTCTATTTGGGCAATATGGTAACCAAATTAGACTTTACAGAAGAAACTCTGGTTTCAATTTTCTTCTCTGAAGTGGTAAGACAGCATAACTTATTTCTTGCTGGTTAAAGTCTTGTTATGTCAAATCCCTTCTAGAAGCAAGTATTGCCTCTAGGCAGTTACTTCCAAACTCCCATCTGAATAATTGGAGGGAAATCCAAAGCTTTGATTTCACTGAACATACAGAAACTGCATTCACATCAACAATCTCTATTACAACCTGTGGATCTCTGCTCATCTCCTGTTTGCCTCTTTTTTAATCCAAGTGACCCTTGGAAATCAAATCTATAAAGAAAAATTGCACATAAAAAACTACAAAATGGGATCATAAATTCATTACTATGTCAGTGCAAAGTATTAATGATAGATCTACATATGACTGTAAATTCTACATTGTTAAGGAGATGAACATGTAATGCTGACATTGCTCTCCATCAGCTATGGCTGTTGGACGGAAAGAGTAAGTTTGGGGATAAGGCTAAGAAGTCTATCAGTCAACCATAAAATGTTTCCTTCTAGCTCTTCACTAAATAAATACTACATTTCTGTTGTCTGATGTTTTACTGTAGCTCTTCCACTCTAGCTAAACCCAACCCGTAAACAGTATTTTTGTGAAGAGGTGAATTAATCCATCTTATGAGGATTTCACTGCACTGAAGAACACTTAGCAGCAGTAATGCAGGGTAAGCAGGAATGACAGAGAGTGAGCTTTTGTTAAAGTTTTGAAATGACAGCTGGATTTACTTGGGATGGCCATTTTGTTGCTGTATTGGTCCAAAGAGACTTGTAAACAAGTGAGCACTGCCTCTATATCCACTAAAATCTGATTTAAATGTCTTGTTGACTAAAACTAAATCAAAATCACATGCGGAAACTTACTCATCCTCAATCCTTTCTTACCTGCTGGGGATTTTCACACTTACCCAATCACATGACCTTTCTCTGTGAAGTGATAGTTTCAGAGACAGTAGGATACTTTTGATCTACTGTTTTTCATGATTTAAAAAAGAAAAAACCTGCTGATAACTGAAACTGGAATATGGGATAGAAATTTTACAAGAGAATGAATTTGCTTGTACTCACCTTGCAGCTGGTATTCCATGTGGCGATTGTGTCAAAGCAGAAATGTCTTCTCACCTCTTGCCTGAACATATCAAATATATTGTCTGTTATCCCCTGCTGAGTGAATGCGCAGTTAAAAAGTCAAATTTAGTGTTCATAAAAATACAGTTTTTTTTATAAATCCCATGTCAAAGGACCATTGCATAAGATTTAAGGTGATAGGTTATCTGAAAAAAGGAAGACCACAGAGAAGGTTCATGGATGTAGTGAAGGAGGACATGCAGAGAGTTGGTGTGAGGGAAGAGTGCAATAGATGGGGTGAGATGGAGGCAGATGATTTGCCGTAGGAATCCCAAAAGAAAAAGAAAAAGACAAACAAGGTCATCTGAAATTGAGCCTAACATGCATATTTATGCTTTTAAATGTGTAAAATCACTCGAGGATAATGACCATTGTGTTTTAGTTCAAGTATGGAAAGGTATTTATATGTACCTTTCGGCAGCTCCCTTGTATTCTCCACCAAGGGGTCGCCCCTCTCACCATGGAGGGTTGCTTCAGGAAGGGCATCCGGCGTAAAATCTCTGCCAAATTACCAGTCTGGAAAGGTATTCATATAAACAATGTTAAAAAGTCTTGTTCCATAGGCATTACCATGCTGTGCCACCATATTTCTACAGTAGCTCATAATGGACAAACATACTTAAATACCAGCGTTAGCGTTTCTTCTAGCTGGAAAATTCACAAAATAATCGCACACTGTCTCGCTTATTGCTTTTTTTATTAATTTACAGTGTTTTGATCCTACTTGCCATGGTGTCAGGGTCTGCCAGGCGGTTTTTCACTCTCTGTCTCCCACTAGCTCTTGCTTTCTCTCTCGCGCTCTCCTGGTCGGCTCCTCGCTCTGGGAGTTTCCCACAGCCAGCGGCAATCAATGAACACACCTGCAACTATTTACCTCTCCATCAATTCACTGGCTCTGCAGTCGGCCGTCGCCAGATTGCTCAGCTCTCACCAGTGGCAACAAGCCTACACTTCACTTTGCAAAGAGTTTAACTAAGTTACCAATCTCAGGTCTCCTTGCCCAGGAATGGATTTTCCTCCGTGTTCATGGTTGTTGCGTCAATCTCCAGAGCTTTTCCCCAGATCCCCTGCTTGCCCACGCCTCTGCCAGATGGATTGTAAGATTTCCTCAGCCTCTACCAGTGACTGTTTGTCATTCACTCTTAGTTCAGTTCTTTTCCCTGTTCCTATTGTGCCAGCCGCCCTTCGTTGTGCTTTTTCACCAGAGCCCTTGTGCCTGCCGTCCTTCAACTGTTGTTATCTGCAATTGCCTTTGCAAGCTGTTTTTCATTTATAACTTTAACTAATACACATAACTGTCCTTCATCAGGCATATGGACAGCGTCTCTAAATTCTAACACATACACACACGAAATGCTTCAGTTGTGTCAACATCCAATCAGAGGACTAATACCATTAATCTGATGAATAAACACCTTGCACGTGTGTCCGGCAGTCAGATGAATATCACTGGTGAATCATTAACATAACAACAATGATCCTTAAAAATTTTAAACCGTTAAGAATTCAGAACAAAAATAAACTCTATCCCACACTATTCATGAGTAAAACTTCACATTAACAACTATATTTCATATATACTACACTCAAGTCTGAAACAGAAGTACTCAGTCTCTGCTATAATATCCAATAGTCAACACAAGTAAATAGATTTAATCAAAAATATTATTTCTAAATTCATACAGTCGCACCCATAAAGTAAATTACATACTGGAGAATAAACATAAAGCAGCAAAGAGATGTAGAAAATAATCAAAGCAACATTGCAATAATTAATACAAATAACACTCAGTATGTTAAGTGATGACTTCAACTAAAATCAATTACATCACTTTTTGTTGTTGTTTTTACACGAATTGTCTGTTTTATTAAAACTATAACATTGTACTGAGTGATAAATATCCAGAAAGCCCTTCTTTTTTAATAATAACTCATGATCCCTGCCCCTACATGACACTGAAATGTGTTCAATGTCACAAATGTGGAGGGAGGCTACGCTGAGTTTCATGTCACTGAAATGAGCTGCAAATGGTCTGTGAACACACTTATATGCTCCCTCATTCTGTGCTTTAATTTTCCAGTGGTTTAATGGTTTGGTGTATGCAAAATCACATGGGCAGCGTATCATAAACAACATGGGTGAACGCATGCATCATCACATTGTTAACTGGAAACTTTTTTCCTGTGTGAGGATGGTAGAAATGCATAGTTTTCATTTTGTTATGACACTGGGCATAATTCCTACATTGATAATTTCCATTTACAAGAGGAAAATAGTAATTACCCAATTACAGCTTACATGTTTGGAGAAAGAAGGGGATGAGGGCAGATATTCAATTGTTGCAATCTGCATTTTCACCAGTAGATGCTACAGAGTCACACACACTGGTCCGCTTACTGCAAACACGACCACAACAGAAAAACAAATAATGTGAAAGGGATTACCGTGTCTTTAATTAAAATATTTTAATATGAGATATTTTCTCAGCTCTGTTTTTGCCTTGTTTACATCTGCTTCCTCTGCCGAGACCAACTGACTGACATTTTGCAATCCTGTAATGGAGATGCAAGGAGCTTCCGGGGGGAGTTTTACAAAGTGCAGATCTCAGAGGTGGTTTGACAGTTCTGCTGAGAGTGGTAGATGACATGTCCTTATCGGAAATAATTTTTATAACAAAATGATGGAAATATCTGCTGAGGGACTGAGGAATAAAGCTTGACCTTCTCTCTGTCGCCGCTGAGGGAAGAACCAAAGACAGTGTATAATGATATGTTAACCTTGTATCAGGAAACATGTCAAGTTTTGTCCATGAGGAAAGTGAGACACATTTGTGTTTCCCTCCAGAGTGGTTTAGAATTTTTGGCATTCTTGGCAAGATTCCTTGCCTTGTAGCATTCTACTTTACAAAGCAAAGCAATTCTTCTTCTTGTGTCAAGTGGGCCTGACCTTGGGAAATCTCATCATCTGTGAATTAGTTCCTGCTAACAGAAGACTTTGTACTCACACAACACAATGTTTTACATGACTCAGCCTTTATGCAAACTTTGTGCTTATTCAAATAATTACTTTTTATTGGTGGGCGTGCTTACTGTACAGTCAACCACACTAAAGATGAACCTGATAAAAGTAACAAGAGAAAAGAAGCTGTTGCAAGCAGGACGTAAAATCTAAGTGGACTGCTTTCAAACTAGTTGAATTTTATTAAGCAGTGATTATTGTAGAATCTTACTCTTCATTAGATGCATAACAGAACATACTATATGAATGTGTGTGAATTACCTTTTGACTTGGGTGTCATGAATCTGTTCCTTCAGCATGCCTATACTGCACTGGGAAGGCTGCTTGACAGGAGGTAAATTCTAGAGGTTTAAGGGTGATGAGAAGCCCGAAGTGAAGGAAGCATCATCTGTCTCTTTGGTCGTGTTTGCTGAGCTGGTGGTTTCCACTTTAATAATTCAACCCCCATGTGCAGAGGATTGGACCTCTGTGACAGGGATCAGTTAAGTCCATGTCACAGAAAACCACAGAAGGCAGGCAGGGTACAGAGATGAAGATGAGAAGAATCATGAAGTGGCGAAAAAAGGAGGAAAAAAATCAAATCACTTGCAGTAAGTGAAGTGGCCATTTGCCCCATGAATTGGCTTTTTAAAGCTGAGGGACTTTGTTGATCAAGCAACGGAGGCAAAGAAACTCTGGTAACATTCAGGGATAGGATATTAGAGCGGTGAATTACACTGAGTTGTCTGCAGGTCAGGAAAAATGACCTGTAACCGTTAAAAAAAAGCAGAAGACAATATTAAACACTGCCCAGCATAAAAGTATAATTAGCATTAAAAGCCCAAAGTCCTAATAGCTACACAATCTGCAGCGTTTATTAATTCATCTGAAGTTTGTCCACGCATGCTTTGCAACAGGAAAGGCCATTAAAACAAAAAAAGTGTTCTTCCCTTGGGAGGTGAACGTACATAAAAAATCTTTTGGTAATCTGCATAATGTGCCTTTACAGCACTGTGAATGTTTTTTATGAATATGAAAGAGATCACTCCTATGCCTTTTTCACTGGACCTTATTCCCAAACATAAACAGTCATTGTTATTATGATGGGCTTCTGTTGTCTGTTTTTGAATTATAAGTTCTTCTGTTAAATTAAACCAAGTTTAATATTGTAGAGATTGATTTGTCCAGTTTTTCTTCTGGGGTTTACATGTGTTCCCTCTGTTTGCCTCTTATTCATTGAATGAAGGCAGGTTTGCATGGATATGTTCCAAGAAGTGATGGATAGGTGCACAGGAGCGGTTAGGGCAGAGTCGGAAAGGGATTTCTGTAGCCACTGATATTCTATACTTGATGCATTGGAATACAACAGCTGGCAGCTTGCTGTGGGGCAATTTAAAAAAAAAAGTTATTTTCCTTATGTTTGGTTAAGTTCCCTAGGGATTTTCTTTTATTTCATTAAGATTTAGTTACCAAATGCCACCTTTTTTGGACCTAATCCAGCTTCTTTTACATCCTTTTTAAAAACCTTCTTCTTCTTCTTCTTCTCCTTTCTCACCCTATCCCTTGCATTCTCCTCCCTCACACCAACCCTCTGCATGTCCTCCTTCACTACATCCATGAATCTTCTCTGTGGTCTTCCTCGTCTCCTCCTGCCTGACAGCTCCATCTTCAACATCCTTTGTCCAATATATCCACTATCCCTCCTCTGAACATGTCCAAACCATCTCAGCCTTTCCTCTCCGACTTTGTCTCCAAACTTCCCAACATGAGCTGTCCCTCTGCTGT
>VUQH01033835.1:8840-20775 GCA_015106775.1 Etroplus canarensis | reverse complement strand
TTTTTTTTTTTTTTTTTGGGGGTGTGTGTGTGTGTGTGTGTATATATATATATATATATATATATATATATATATATATATATATATATATATATTAGAGCCAGTGAATGGAAATCTTAATGTTTCAGCTTACCAAGACAGTTTTGATAATTCTATGCTTCCAACTTTGTGGGGAAGGTCTTCTGTGTCCCAGCATGACTGTGCCACAGTGCACATAACAAGGTCCATAAAGGCATGGTTGGATGAGTTTGGTGTAGATGAGCCTCATTCACCCGCACAGAGCCCTGACCTCAGCCCCATCGGACACTACTGGGATAAACTACAACTGAGATTGTCCAACATCAGTGTCTGACCTCACAAATGCTGTTCTGGATGAATGGACAAAAATTTCCATAGACACACTCCAAAATCTTGTAGAAAGTGTTCTCAGAAGAATGGAAGCTGTTATAACCCCATGTGGATTTAGATTGGGCTCCTGTAAAAGCTCCTGTAGGTGTTATGTGTAGGTGGCTAAATACTTGTGTCCATATAATGCATATATAAGGAACAATCTGAAAGCAATAGTGGAGAAGCCACAAATATTAATGCAGCAATATGCTGGAAGACTCTTGGGAAAGACCACAGCTCTCAACCCATCAGAATTTTGTTTTGAATTTAATTTTTAAATTTAACAATAATTGCAATTTCCATTAATGAAGGAGGGGTTCCAACTAAAACATCTTGAGAAAAAAAGGAGAAGGAAGAAAAAAAAGACTGAAAGGAAAGGGGAGTAAGAGAGGAAACGTGTGTGTGTGTGTGTGTGCGTGTTACAAGATATATATTGTACAATTAATTAAAAAACCAACAATGCCAAGAGGGAGAAAATAAATAAATAGATAAATAACTAATCATATAAACACAAGAGCACAGAATTTTTGTTTGAGTAAGTTTTGTTCGGGTGCTGCACTACTTTAATACCACTGGGTGTCGCTGTCCCGTCACGACAGTCGCCATTGCCGGGGTGTGTTGGGGGTGTAGGGGGGACCTGACCATTGGGCATTCATCTTGGGTCAGGTGGAAAAGAATGGGTGATTGGTTTACGAGCCGACATTCTCTCTCCTGATTGGACAGAAAGGTGTGAGAGAAAAGACAGTGAGAGGAGAGAGAGCGGAGCTCCGGCAGGAGTCTGTCCCCTTCGGTACCCGCTTACTGTGCCGGCTCAGCACACATACACACACAGAGACTGTGGACTGGGATGTGACTGCTTACCGGAGGAATACGGCGTTTTCCAGTGGGATTTTGCTCTTGTCAGCAGGATAATGGGAGAGGACGGCCGGGGAGTCAAACTGGCCATGCCGGCCACTCGGGTTGTTCTGATTCTCTTGGCGGTTACTTCTGTGCGCGCAGTGGAAGGTAGGTGCGCGAGAGAGGGGCATGTTCCTGCGCTACAGCTGGCGCAGGGTGGATTAATTTATGCACTAACAGTGGTCGAAGCAGGGGACTTGAGAAGCTGTCTCATCCTCGGAGGCTTAGAGTTTAACTTTATGCAGAGCTCCGTGCAAGGCAACTCAGGTTGTGACATTTGCGAGCAGCTGCTTTTGTTTTGTTTTTGGGATTCACCACAATAAGTTTTCTAGTGAGCTGAGCGGAGGTGAGCTGGGTGTGTTCAGTTTCACATGCGGGGTAATTACCTTTCAGCAATGGGCCAATTAGTACTTTATTGGGAACCCTGACAGTTACTGCTCATTCACGGCTCTGCGCATATGAAAAAAAAAATCCTTGCGTTAAATGACAGAGAAAGTAGTCCCTTTATGCTTTTCTAATATCCTCTGCTCTGCCTTTATGTAAGTCAGCTAAATGCTGTCAACTCTCACAGCTATAAATGATATCACGTTACTCGCGTAATGTAATGTCTCTTGATATGAATATACTATAAAAACGTGTGTTGTTAGTGTCAAACATTACCATGTTTCTCCCTCCTGAGTGCACTGTTGTTGCTCTTTTATCATACAGGCGCCACTCACCTGGAGCCGCTAAGTGAATCATAATTATAGCTCACAGGTGCTCACTGGCTCCTCCAAGCAGCTTCCACCTCCCCCGCTGCTCCTCCCTAACGTGACCTCGCATTCCTCCCGCTGCTTCCCCCCCTCCACCCCCAAGGCGTCATCTCCCCACGCATCCAAACATCACCTTGTGCTGCTTTGTGTGTGTGTGTGTGTTCTATCTCTCCAAATATGAGCTTCTGCTACGCTTTTCAAAGCATCCTGCCGCTCCTCCATTCCTCCATCCCTCAGCCAGGCGTTACATTGTTTTGCCCCTTCTCCAAAAGCATCACCTGCTGCCCCTGATTTCCCTTCCCTCCCTCCCTTCTCCTGCTGTTGGACCTCCCCTCAGAACATCATGTTACTCCCGTTTCTCCTCTTTTTCCCCAAGACCCAGCTTTTGCTTACACCCCCATCAAAATCTTGTGCTTCTCATTTTGCACCTCCCCCATAGTGCTCCTCAAACATTCCCTCTAGCTTATTTGGGCCATTTTCCCACAAGCATCCCAGCATCTCCTGGTGCATCTTCACTTTTCCAGTTGTTTTTGTCGCTTCTCTTCTTATTCTTCACGCTCGTTTGTCTTCTGCTCCTCTCTGAGCCTTTCTTATTGTTGGCGTTCCTTACTACACACTACCCACTGAAGCCGCCTCTGTTCCTCTCATTGCTCCTGCTTTTTTTCTCCTCTCTTCTATTCCCGCTGCTCGTCTTCAAGCATCACCCCATCCTCTTCTTTCTCAAGCATGACTTCTTGCTCCTTCTCTTTCTCCTCCCCAGGCATCACCTGCTGTTTCACCCTTTGCGGTGCCTCCTCCTGCTGTTTATGCAACACTTCTCGCTTCACCTGCTGCGCTTTCTCACACTTCGCTGACTGCTCATGTCACTCCTGACATCCCTACCTGGTTCTTCTTGCTGCTCGTCCTCCTCAAGTTCTTGCCACTGTGGCTCCTCCGCCTCTTATATTCTGCATTTCCTTTACCAGCATTCACATAACCAAACCAGCCATAATTTGCATTGCTTTTGCTTCCTCTCCTTCATACTTTGTCAACCTCCAATCCCATGTCCTCTGCTGCTTTTCCTCTTGCTGCTGCTTATGGAAGTGCTAGATTAGTCTACTGCTGTGTTTTAATGGTGCACATAATGACAGGCTTCGTACTGACTCTAACCCATTATGAGACATGTAAATGTGTTGAAGGGCAGCTATATTTTGATTAAACAGAATGCTGCTGGTGTCTGTGTGTTTTTGTGTGTGTGTGTCTGTGGAGGAGGGAGAGGTAGGAGGTTTAGCCAGAGAGGAGAGACAGATAGGTACAGTGTGGGTGGTGGGTTATTTTGTGGTCATGGTGGCCTTTTCATGGTAAGTAGGTGCCTAATGAACTGATGTATAAACTGATCTGAGTTAGTGTAAAAAAGAGTTACTGCTGATACAGTTACTGTTATGTGCTTTGTGTACACTATTGCACTTCTCTCTTACATTCTCTTACCCATCTGATACTTGTACTGGGCAGATATTGTTAACCGATATCATTATCAGCCCGTTATATATTGGTCTTTGAGGAGCAAGAAACTGTAGTAGAGATGTCTTCAAAGGGATTTAAGTTATTTTCACAATTTCTTGTTTATGCCAGATACTGCATTTCTTTACATACAAGAAGCTAGAACCTCAAAACTTTTTGTATTTTTTGCTTGGAACTCAAACATTTAAAGGACCAGTGTGTAGGACATAGTGCCATCTACCAGTGAGAGTGCAGATTGCAGCAAGTGAATACTTGCTCTCATCCCCTCCCTTTCCAAACATGTCAGAGAACCTATGGTGACAGGAAAAGAAATGGAGTCTTACATGACCACATCCGCAAGTATTTGGATGTGGTCGTGGAAGGGGGGGGCGAGTGTGGATTAGGAGGTAGAGTGGGTCGTCTTCTAACCAGAGCGTTAGTGGCTCAATCCCCAGCTGCTCCAGTCTGTGGCCTGAAGTGTCCCTGGACAAGGCACTGAACCCCAAATTGCCCCTGATGTATCCGTCAGCTTGTGAGTGTGTGCGTGATAGCTAAATGCACTTAAAAGCAGAAACTAAAGCGCTGTGTGAATGGGTGAATGAAACATGTAGTAAAAAGCACTTTGAATACTCACTTAGAAGAAAAACACTATTTAAGCACCAGTCCATTTCCAGTCCAAAGGTTCATGCTGTAGCTATGATTGGGAAATGGAAATGCAACTGAATTGAATAAGATTTAGGAATTAGGCCTTCAGGTGTTTATACCACAAAAGTAATAGATCATAGTCGACAAGTCATGATAGCCAATCTGCATTATGGTAAACACTAGCTAAAAAGACCCGAATAAAAGCTAGTACTCAAGTATGCTTGTCTATTTCGAGCTTGGGTGGAAATGTAGCACTGCAACATGGTAACTAGTGTGGAATGGGACCCGCTAACAGTGTAGATATCTCTTTTTGTAAGTGAACAAAAACAGATTTTTATTCATACACTATAAAAAAATGTTACTTAATTTCTGAGAAGAGCTCTCCTTAACTCTTACACACAAGTCCTTTTTAGCAGCAAAATAAAACATAAATTAATACATGACTAATCAAAATCTGAATTTATGCCTGTGATACACAAAATTGCTTAATCTTTATTATTAAGTATTGGGCTGCAGTTAACAAATGTATTCATGTTAATAGTGAAAACTGTTCATTTTAATTTCATAAAGCCCAAGGAGGCATGTTCCTTTGCTCCAATCTCTAACTTATTCACATAATTTTATGAAGAGTATATTTGGATAAGAATGGAGTGCTAATCAGCTGGTGCTAGAGAGCTTTGTTAGCAAGCTGCATCCTGTAGCTATACAAGTAATATACAAACCCAGATATTGTACCAAATATCATGCTGAGCGCGAATTGAAATTCTAGGAGTTCATTTACCAAACTGAAGCACGGACTTCTTGGATGGACTATACTGCACATTGGGCTATATTATTGAGTGCAGCAACTTTGACATGCACTATTTTCTATTTGTAAGATTTCTTTTTATTCTTCATATTCTCCTGCTTCCACTGAAATTTCACCAAGAGATTAGCTCCACAACTCTGAGAAAACCTTTCCAAATGTTATATCAGGGTATGTGGGTGGATTAGGAAACGTGTCTTATGACTTCTGATAGTGATTTGTCATACGGTTTTAAAGAATTTCCTTAAAAAAAGAGATGGTGGTTTTTGCACTACTGGCTGCCTCAGTGGTCCCCTTTATGACTACCATCTGGTAAACGGGATACGTTTAAGTGTGTTTGACCTTTCAAAATAAAATCTACTTAATTTTAAAATACATTTCAACACGTTTCTAGCTGTCTCTTTCGCGTGCATAGTTTAGTGACTGACAAACATTCTCTCCTTTTTTGCTTCACTTTTAAATTATGCTAGAGTGTCAAAAATATGCACATGCACTGGAGTTTGCATTTTGGGAGCTTATAAAAGATGAAAGCCTGTCTTTTTTTTTGGCTTTCCAAAATAAAAGCACCCTGACACTAACATGAACACCTGTTTCCAGCTTTTCTTTATATAACTTTTTTTCTAGCTGCCTGCATTATGATCTCTGTACTTCTTGTAACGTCTGATAAGAGATTTTTATTTTCTGATGGCTTTTCCTTATATCCTGTTAGCTCATAATGGCTGCCTACAACTCAAATGGCAGACGTCCCATTGGAACACTCAGAATTTCTTAAGAAACTTTACTTTCTAGCTTGCTCATTTAAAGTTCTACAAAAGGCAATGAGACTAGAAGAATGGTTGAGAGGTCTAGTTCAGTTACTTGAGTTAGCTGAGGTGAGGCCTGGCAAATATCTAGCAGCTGCCGAGCTATAGAGAACAAAATCACAGTTTGTGCCAGGCTGTAAACTCTGAAATTTTGACATTTTAAGATGGGAGTCTATGAAGATAAACTTACTTTAAGGAACTGCAGTTTTTGGCACTTCACTTAGAGAAAATTTACCTCCGTTAGGTTTGCAAATGTATCTTATTATCCTGCTTTTCTAGTTGTTTTTACACAAACTGTTTAAAAAAAGAGAGGAAAGAACCATCCATCCATTTTCTGTCTCTTATGTGGATCTGGGTGATGTGTGCAGAACCTCCCTCAGCCCAGTACTGCAGAGCTGGATTTGTGTTTAGGTATCTTCTGGGTTAACTCTGGGTTTTCAGTACTATGACAGTGGTTCAGTTTTTACCGAAGTATATTGCTGGGGTAACTTATGTTGCAGACCTAACCTGTTCCAGACCAGATTACATTCTGGACTAGAGATCAACAGGTATGAAACCACCACCTACTGACCGATCAGTTCTCTGAAAAATACTGTCAACGATCCTAGAAAATCCCTCGGGCATCTGTGCACATAGGAGAGTATAAAGTTTTCCTAATCATGTCAAAATTCACTGAGCATCAGTAATAAATATAGATTAATAGAGCAGTTTTTATAAAGTTTTTTTGTTTTTAATGCAAACAATTTTACATCAATTTATTTGCTCTATAAGCCTTTATATATTATCGTATCCTATTTTGTTTTAATATTTGTTCTTAATTTGCACCCAGATTGTTAAATACCTCAAGGCTGTAGCTGAAAGAATAAAATGTGAGACTCTCTGTCACACATCTAATTATTAATTTACAGTCAGCATTTTTCCTGACCTTCCTTGCTGGCTTCAAGTAGGCTGAACTTTATTAATACAGTAGATCTTTTCCAGCACTTAAATCACTCACACATTCATGAGGGGCTTTGAATACTAAACTACTGTACACGTTTTACCTGTTGCAGACGCTCATACCGCTGTTCTATCTGTAGAAGCTGGGTTGATTTCAGCTTTCTGCCAGTCTGTTTACCTCTTCATATTTTTCCAATATTAGTTTCATCATCCTTTATATAAAAAAGAGCCGCTCTTCTGCCAGTAGACTCATCCATGTCTTTGATTGTGATTGATATGCTGCCAACACCACCCGTTTCATATGAACGTGCTTGTAGCTGGATTGATAAACCCTGGGTTGACTTGTCCAGTTGACTGACTGTGTGACTGCTTATCCTGATCGTCAATGTTAGGTTAAGTGAACCCAGATAACGGAAAGCTATCCGAGGTTCGTTGAAGTTGTTTCATAGTACAGGCCTCAGCTCTTCTGGAGGGGACACCAAGGCATTCCCTTAATCTGTTCATGGTCTACCCCAGGGCTTCTTCCCAGTAGAACATGCCTGAAGCACGTCTCCTAGGAGGTGCCCAGGAGATATCCTAGTCAGATGCCCTCAGCCTCATCTGGCTCCTTTCCATGTAGAGGAGTCACAAAGAACCAGACAAGTGTTATGACTAAATGTTAAATCATTCTTCCACTGGTATAAATACATATTACTTTATCTTCATTTTAGCAGTAGGAAATACACGTCCTGGCAGCTCTCCATTTCCCTTCTCTTTGCTGCTATTCTCAGTTCCAAAATTAATGATTTAGTTAATTATAGTGGGTGGATAGTGCCACGTGAATATCAAATATAACATTACATTGAATTGAATTACAAACCCTCTCCCCCTCTGAAGTGTCTGCTGGGTCTAATGATATTTCTGGCACAAACTATACTTAAAGGACCAGTGTGGGATATTTAGTGGCCTCTACTGGTGAGAGTGCAGATTGCATCAATAAAATGCTTAGTTCTCACCCCCCCTAAAATGTATGTTCGGCTACTCTTTTGTATTTTCCCTAAGGGGTCACCGCAGCTGATTACTCTGCATGGTAATTTGGCAGAGGTTTTACACAGATGCCTTTCCTGATGCAACCCTTCATGGTGAGAGGGGCTTGTGTTCCCACTTGGAATCAAACCAGGGACTTTTCACTTGTTTGGTGAATGTGTAATCCACTTGTCCTCACCCTCCTCCCTTTCCAAAAGTGTCAGAGAACCAATGATGGCTATCAGAAAACAAAATGGAGACTTCCACAACTGTATCAAGAACTATTTTGAGTCCAGAGGTTCATGTAGGTATAATTATGAAATAGAAATGCAGCTGACTTGAATAAGATTTAGGAATTACAAGTTCAGGTTTTATATCACAGAAGTAATACGTTATACCTAAAAGTAACGATAGCCATTTTGCAGTATGATAGCATTAATAGAAACACAAAAGCTGGTAGCTGAGTCTGTTTATCCCATCTGAGCTACTGTAGAAACATGTCAGTGCAGCATGGTAACTCCAATGGAATGGAATGGAATGGAATGGATATAGATATTTTGTATAAAGATATTTTTTCGTAAGCAAATAAAAACAATGGGCATTATCCTAGAGTTATTTTACACTATAAAAAGCATAAATATGTATGTTAGACTCAAATTTTGATGATTTTTTTTTTTAAATATAACATTAGCAAAAAAGCAAAACCCAACACTAATAAGCAGGACCCAGAACATAAGCATTTTTTGCTTGAAAAGTGCCTCAAATGGGATTTTTTAAAAATAAAATAATTTCAGTGTTTGTGAAATGCGTTAATTTAATAATATCAGACAATTTGTCATTTTAAATTTATTGATCTGTAATGTAGATATCTGCAACAATTTCTTTTTGCCCAAAGCTTCTTTTGATATATGAAGTGAGTTCATTTATGAATTAGAAAGGTTTTATCTTGATAGATGTTTGCAAAGGCAGTTATAAGCATCTTTTTAAAAGCGTGAAGCCAGGCAGCTTTTGCAGATTTGATAAAGAGTGGAGATGGAGGAAATTATGCCAGAATGCTTGAAAAATTTGCATTCAAAACATGTTTGTAAGTGTATTATTCTGTCTTAAGCTATTGCATGGCATTTATGTAGCCTGAAAATGCTGTTCAGTGACCTTTTGAGTTCCAGGATTTTCAGCTATTCAGTGAGCTCAAAATAAAGTACAGTAAACCAGCATTTGACCCTGTTATTTTGAAAGTCAATGCAAAGCCTGACCCAGCGGATATTGTCAGTGTAAGTGCTACATATCCCATAAACAAGCCTTAGGAGGGGTGGCAAAGTCATCTGTGTCTGAACCCAGTGCCCAGTCAGCAGCAGACTCTCAGTGAAGTTGCTGATTTGTGTCAGTGTTGAGTGTCGAGAGGTCGAGGAGTTAATTTCTTTCGCCTTTGCCTTTGAAAGAGCTGCTGTATGCTGTCTAATTAGAAATAACACTGTGCATATCCTTTCTTTTCAAAACCTGTCCCTTTCCCTGAAGCCCAAACAGAAACATCTGTTACCTTTTGTGAATGCTAAAGGTTAAATGTTGTAGATACTGTCTTGAATGTTGGTGTTAACATGACAAGCTGTAATATGTGACTTTGCCCAGTGCGTGCGTGTGTGTGTGTGTGTGTGTGTGTGTATTTGTGTGCAACAAATGATCTCCTTGGGTAAACCTATCATGTCTTTATTGCAAATAGATATTCAGATGACACAGCACTGCCACAACGCACACTCACACACATATACATACTGTAGCCTGCACCAATGCTCTGTCTGCTCATGTTTTAAAGATGCTGCTTCTATATTCATGTGGTGACAGGTTATCAGTGTGACAGACAGTTGAACTGGGGAAAAGTAGGAGCTTGGAAGAAGAACCTTCGCACCAGTCCTGAGGCTTTTACTCCAGTGTTTCGCGGTCTATTTTTCTTCAGGGCCTGCCTTCAGTATTAAATATTTATTTCCACACAGCATTCAGATTGTTTCAGAATAAATTTGGTTTTCTTCCCTACTTGGAACCTGTGGGATTATTTACCTTTTGCTGAGAGACTCAGAGTCCTTTGCTTTGGTGCTGTATTTCCCACAGCGAATTGGGCATTAAGAGGCAATTTTATATCAGTCAGTCTGGTATTAGATGCTGCACTCCTCTGTACCCACAGGCTATCAGACTTCACTATCACAGTCTTCAGTGGTTCAGGAAGTCATTTCTAACAAAACAAGCTCAATGTTTACTGAGCTATGATTAATATTATATTAGTGTGAAAATATATTCTTAACCATGAGTCTTCACACCTTGGTTGCAAATTTTCACACAACTCAACAATCCTGTCCTTACACTCAGGAAGAGCTTGCTAGTTCTCTATCAGTAATGAGTCACATCAGTCACTGAGGGGGAAAAAAGATATATATATTTTTAATGTGTAGTTTTGGCTGCATTTTCATACCAAATGTTGGGGTCACGTCCCTGTCTGATGATTACAGACAGTCTGTACAACATGTTCTGGACTTGAGGAGTCCAGGTTGGATCTTAAGTGAAATTGTGAATCCTTCAGAGGACAACTAAATGAATTTCTTAGCAAATTGCATATAAAATCCAACACTTGTTAAGCCTCGCAAATGTTGCAAGTTTTATCAACTGATGAGAGCCATGAGATATGACTTTAAAAGGTAAGCTAGTTAAATGCATGAAAACCATACAATTTTCTGAGCATAAACATATTTATATTAAAAGTATGTTAAGAATATGACCGTTTTCTAGACGCAGCTTCACCATCTTATTTACATTCCAGTTGTAATGTTCCATCCGTGGTCTTTTCATTTTATCCTCAGTTTCCCGTCTTTCTTTCTGACATTTAATAAGAATGACTAAGATATCAGCTGTGTTGGTTTACAGATAAGTGTGATAAATTAGTGTTACCGGGGCTATAAATAGCCACAGTCATGTGTAATGGTCTTGCAAAGAGACAGCTGTTCTGCTGCTGGGAATCCTGCTGATGTGAGACGATCGGTGAAACTGCACTTCTTCATCTCATTGACAGTGAAATGGCCATAAGTCTAAATTGTAAACATAAGTTTTATGGATACTCATGCCCTGTTCTGCAATGATTGAAATTTAAATAGCAGAACAAGGTGTATTGCAGCTTTGTGGCCTTTTGTTAATCTACTTTTTCACTTTAACTTTTGAATTTAAGATACTCTCTCCATAACTGAATATTATCCATTTTCTTTTGCTTATCTCAAGTTGGGTCACATGCTAGCAGGCTAAGCAAGGTGTTCCAGATGGCCCTCTCCTCAGCAACATCTTCCAGTTCCTCTTCGGGGATCCTGATATGCTCCCTTGCCAAATGAGATATATGATCCCTCCAGCAAGTTTTGAGTCTACCCCTGGGTCTCCTAGCCAGGCATGCCTGGAAAACCTCCAAAGGAAGGTGCCCAGGAGGCATCCTGGTCAGACGCCCGAACCTCAGCTGCCTCTTTTCATTGGAGCAGTGCCTTCTTTCAAGTCAGTGTGCATAAGTGGCACATTATAACATAGTTTGTTGCATCAGGGCAGTTTTTGGTTTTGTTATGCTTTCGCCATAGTGACATTATGTTTTTGGGTTGTCCCGTCCATCTGTCTATTACAAATCTTGCCATTGCAAGATCTGATGTGTTTGCTGGATCTTTACCAAACTTGGTGTGGTTAATACCTATGATGGGTAGAGGAACTGATGACTTTTGACCCCCCATGGTCTCTTAAGCTCACATGGGGTCATCAGTTAAAATTAATAATTACCACCATAGAAGCTGACTAGGTTCCTGGATCCTTGCCAATGCTTGTTTGGTGGACTACCAAGATGGGTAGAAGAATTAATAAGTTTTTGGCGTAGGTGTTTCTATCTGTTGCAAGTGTTACCACAGCAGCAGCTGACATGTTTGCTAGAGCTTTTCCGAACTGTATGTAGTTAATACTTATGATGAATAGAACATCTGATAACATTTACAATTTTGTGGGGTCAAGGTTATACAGGGTCAGATTTAAGGCAGAGGCATACTGGGCAAGTTCTAGGCATTTCATTACCTGGCCAAAGACATGCTTTCAGGTTGTCTGTCAGTTCATTTGTGTTCAGGAGTGACTGACAGACAACTAAGCCAGTTGACCTTCACTTTTTTTTTTTTTTTTTTTTTTCTTTTTTTTTTTTTTTTTTTCTTTTTTTTTTTAGGTTA
>VUQH01033834.1:16042-31410 GCA_015106775.1 Etroplus canarensis | reverse complement strand
TGAAATAATTTTGAAAAAGACAATAAACATATTGGCAAAAAAAGATAATATAGCTAAGTTAATCATCATCTTGTAGAGAAATCCCCATATTAAAATATGCTATATAGATCTAAATTCCTCTTCTGCATCTTTTTTCATGATTATTACAGTAGAAGTTTTATGTAGGTATCATTTTTTTAAACTGCTTACTCTTTCCATAGTTCTTTTTGTAAATATACTTTACAAACTGTGTGAAGTGATACGTAGAGAGTATGTATGGCATAGTGCAGTGGTCCCCAACCTTTTTTGTATCACGGACTGGTTGCATGTATGAACATTTTTCCACGGACCGGGTGGACGCGGCGGCGGGGGAGCGGGCAATAACAAAAATCTTTGTCAGTTAATAGTCTGTAATCTGAATGCCACAACTACACTTTATATAGAGAAGGTACGTGTGTACGTGTGTTTTGTCTCAATGTGGTGAAGCAGTTTTGTAGGTTTCATTGCTTCATATTAGCCAGTCGGTGACAGCCGGTGAGGAGCATGTGTATTACCTGTTGTCATGAACCTGTAACTTAGGTAAGAATCTTTGTATTTTCTTTTAAATGCAGCTTTCTTTTTGCTGGCGGTCCGTGACCCTTCCACTGTTCGCTCGTTCCTTTCCGAATAATCTCTTCAGTGAATGTTATTTTCAAGGGTTAACTTGTGTCGCTGATTTTATTCTTTTCCCTTTTTTAAAAATTTATTTATTTTTAATTTATTTTTATTTATTTATTTTCTTTTTTTAATGATGCAAGGGTATGCAGTCTGTGTGTGTGTATGTATGTGTATATGTTATGTGTTTGTGAAATAATTTTGAAAAAGACAATAAACATATTGGCAAAAAAAAACTTGTGTCGCTGATGCATAAATTACGTTCCAGAGTCAAGTGCGGTTAGTGAGGCGAGGACGGAAACACTTGTTTTTCAAAATAAGATCCGGAAGAAGAAAGAAAAATAACATTTTAACCACGACATTTTTTCTTTGCGGCCCGGTTCCGAATGGGGACAGGGGGTTGGGGCCCCCTGGCATAGTGTAAACACTGTGAGACAACATCCTGACAAACAGTTAGGTCAGTAAATTTTGGGACTATGAAACCTTTTTGCATTTTTGCCTTATACTGCCACAGTAGATTTTAACAGTAAAATGTGAGCATTGACAAAAGTATTGCATTGACCATTTTCCAGTAGCTCAAAAGTAATGAGACAAACTAATATGATTATATATTTTTTATTATTTGGATGAAAATCCTTTGCAGTCAATGACTGCCTGAAGTCTAGAACCCATGGAAGTTGCCAACTACTGTGTTTCCTTCCCTGAGATACCCTGCTAGGCATCTTGACTATAGACTTTGAAAGTGATACGCCTACATCCTTGAGAGTGTTCTTGACTTGGCTAGATATTCCAATGGGCTTTTTCTCAGCTAAGTAAATAATTCTATGATCACTTTAGCTGTCTTCCATGGTCTTCCAAACCTTTTGGTGTTGCTGAGCTGGTCAGTTCATTCCTTCTTCTCAAGGAAAGTTCCATATTGTTGTTTTTGACAATCCCAAGTTTTTGCTATCTCTTTGTTAGGTTTATTTTGGTTTCTCAGCCTTACATGTATAATGCGTTCTTCACTTGTGTCATCATATTGAGAGTTTTAATGAACAACAAGCAAATTCATTAAATGTTGTCTTCTCTCTCCCATAGTCGGTGTCTCTCTTTGCTCTCCTTTCTCGCTCCTTTTTCTCCTCGCCCCTAACTGGTCGAGGCGGATGGCTGCCCCTCCCTGAGCCTAGTTCTGCCAGAGTTCTTCCTTTCCACAGTTGCCAAGTGCTTACTCACAGGGGATCGTCTGACTGTTTGTTTTCTCTCTAATACTGTTGGGTCTTTACCTTACAGTGTAATGTGCCTTGAGGCTACTTTTGTTGTGAATTGGCGCTATATAAATAAAACTGAATTGAACTGAATTGAATTGAAATGCAAACCAAAGTCCAATACACGTAATCAACCCCAGAGCTTTTATCTGTTTATCTTATCATGGAATAATGAGGGAACAAGCCTCACTTGTCCATGAAACTGCTTATCAGTCAGGTGTCCCATCACGCTTGAGCCTCTGAAAATAGGGAACTATGTATAAAATTGCTGCAATTCCTGCACAGTTAATGCAGTTTTGTTGTGGTGGTGCACAGAGGCAAAAAATAAAAAAAATACAATTACGAACCTGTCTGGAACTTATCTTAATTAAACTTTTCACTGAGAACTACCTGTAATATGCATTTAGTCATAACTGTACAGTCTCAAAATTGCATTTAGGTATTAGTTTGAGTAAACCAGGTCATTTCAGTAGTTACTTCACACTCGCTTGTCATAGAAGCAGAAGCAGCAGCCCCAAACCTCATACTGTTTTGAGTGGCTGCTTCCAGTAGTGCCCCCAGCTCTGGGCTCTCTGACAGCTCTTCTGAAATATGGATATAATTCAAGAGAAACAAAGTAAAGGCATTCATTGCTTATCCCAACATCAGTTCAATACTAATTCAGGTAGAAGCAGAAGGACATTCTGCTATAATGCAGAATATACCACACACCAAGATCACCCTCTTGCTTTGACTAATGACCCGCCCTTTGCTGCGGCTATTTGGATGCTGCAGAATGTGGATGAGGGTGGTTTAGTTTTTGTGTGTATGTGCATGTGCGCGTATGCCTGTTTATATGTGCGTGTTTGTATGCTTGTGTAGTGAAATGTGAAACCAGATGGCGAGAACCACATCTGGCCGTGATTTTCTTTCTCTCTTGACATTCCCATATGTTAGAAGAATGACCAGGAGCAGAATGGATTCTGTTCTTGTCTTATGTGACATATTCTAGAAATATACTAGAGTAGATTAAAGGGGAGACTAGGACTGATAAATTGGCTGTCGTCATTTGTCATGCCTTTCATTGTTCAGTTTTTATGGCTCACAAAGATGCTCCATGAATAATAATGCCGTTTTAAAGGTCTAAATAATCTAAGCTTTGACTAATCAATAAACAATGTAATAATATTCTTAATATTTAATGAATATATGGTCTTGAGCCCTAAACTATTTTTAAAGCAGTTGCCTATATTTAAAAAGTATACATTATTGAAATATTCTATCACATATGACTATCCAGCTCTGTATTTTTATTTCCTAACTCCATTTTCTCTCCGTCCATCTACAGTTTACAAGAATCTCTACTCCTCTGAGATTACTGGTCAGAGTATTGGTGAAACTTGCACATAGTGGGTCTTCACCCAAAATGTGCGCAAGGTCAAGGCCAAGGTCATATTTGTGGTTTACGGGCAAATTTCGATTTTCTAAAGAATCACTGCTCCTTAGAGTATTGGTCTGGACTGTAATATTCATAAAATGAATCTTCGCTTCTGCCCCTCTACCATAGATGCTGTCATTAGGTGTATTCATTGCATAATAATGTCTTAAGCTAGGTTAGGTTCGGTCAAGAACCAGGGCTATTGTACAGGTGTAGTATCGGCAGGGAAATAAATAGGGAAATAGCCTGTTCACCAACATATTCAGCATATCTTGACATTTTTTATGACTGGAAAATTTGAAGGTCAATTTGTAATGTTCCAATGTTACTATTCCTATATTTGCTTTTCCTGTTGTGCTGGCAGAGTTTCATCAGTTCCCTTCTTTAGTGCTACAGTATGATATCACTTTGCCACATTTGTTGTACATCAGTGATCATCATGAGCTTACTGATCATCATCACAGAGGGAATTGTTCTGTTTTTGTCTCCCACATTAAGAGGCCGGGGTTTGGGCCTTCCATTCACCATCATACTGACATTAATAATATGGTCACTGTTATGACATACTGATGCGTTCACATATTTTCATGCTTTTAATGGCCAATGGTTACTACTGACCATGTAGTCCTAATAGTCCTGAACTTAGACACTTTCATTTGGTGTTGAATGGGGTTAATTTATCCAGGATATGACTGCTTGCAAGCCTCCTTGACTTCTCATTGGATTTTAATTCTCATATGTTGTACAATACAGACAACCGATGACGAGAAACATTAGTACTGTACTTTCCTTCTGTACTTCACATTTAAAAAATGTGTGAATTGCATTGGATTGTAAGCTGGATGAGCTACTATGTCACAGACATTCTGGTTATTTTTGGGATCTGCTTGGCATGTTTTACATTTCAAAATAATCCTTATTTATATCATACTGTGTATTGCTGCTGCTCCTCAATTCAAACAGTAATTTTTTTCCTCCCTTCCTGCTTCCTTTAGTTTATCCTTTCTGATTGGTCATAAACAAAAGAATTTACTCAGAAGATAGGTGGGGCCTCCATGGTCACAGCAAAACAAACAAGGTAATTTAACACACAGTAAACAATGCCACAACATGTTTAAAATCGCCACTTGATAAACATATGTTTACAACACTGTTAACTAGATACCTTAGCACCACAGTTGCCAATGACGATGTACCCTACTTTCAGTGGCTGAAAATCTGTTGATGCGCTCTCCCGTTTCTCCAAATAGCCAAGAGAGCATTTTGAATTATAATTGTAGTTTTCTTTAAAACTATAGTGACTGCATTTAGCCATGCACTTTAAGTGTGTGTGCCATTTGAGACACAGTATTTTTTTCTTAATGCAAAATATGTAAGAATACAAAAAAATAAACTGAGCACGTTATGACTTTTTACAGCTGTTCACGCAATATTTTTTAAATGCACCAATTTTTTAAATGTAGATACTCAATTATAACTAAGAAATATGCATTTTTTGAAATGTTTTATTTTACAAAGTCATATGATTAACTCAGTCATAGAATAAGATCTTTTTTTTAATAACACTTTAAAATTAGAGCTTTGAAGAATACCCTTATTTGACCTAGTTTAACCCCAATTAAGTGGTACTCTGCATATTGAACAGGCTGAGCCATGAATCTCACACTATAATAGTTCTCATAGGCTTTCCCAGAATATAAAGATGCTGAAAACTTTGCCAATTATTATAGCAGCAGCAAGCTTTTGGAGATTGATGGGTTACTAGAAAACTTTTGCAGGCCAGGATTTACTTAATGAGTACAGTGCAATAACTAGGTATGGTGCAGCACTTACTTAGGCACTAACCACTTTTACTTAACAAGGTTAAAGCCAAGCACAGCAGTGTGTAGTGATTTGTTGTGAAACAGACCCTGTTATTAGTCTCAGGCTGGGCAGAGGTGTTGGGAAAATACAAACTGGAACTGATATGTCGTTCTCAAAAATGTTCGCCTGAGTGTTGGAATGTCTGGCTTTTGTTTGACACTTGGATGGTTTGACACATTTCTAAATGAACATTTAGAGACATCCTCAATCTTGCTTTTGTTTCTTAGCTTGCCTGAAGCCTGGAGGAATGTATATTGGGGAATTATTTTGAATGAATTACAAATAAGGTAATTTGCTAAACTCTCCACATGAGATGACAAAACCAAATACCATTTATCCTGTTCTGTTAATTAAAAAAAGCATTTAAATATATGTTATTAAAAATGTACATAATTTGAAAGAGAATACGATACATTTGAAAGAAAATAGAGGACTGCCTGTAAGATTTGCTGTAATTGCAGAAAACAGTTTATACAATACCCTTGATATAAAGCTTATAGGCTGAAGTTCAATCACATATTGATTGTTTGATTCAAAACCTACTCTGCTGGTGTGCAGAGACAAAATTACCAAAATGGTGTCATTGTCAAAGTATCTATGAGCCTAGCTGAGATAGACTTAGATCACTATTATTATGCTTTCTATAACTTCTTAGAAAATTATTAACATTAAATACTTTTGACTACATAGTGTTCTCATTGTTATACACATTGAAACATGCAAAGGAGCACATGAAGGAAAGCATTTCTCTGAGCGTCTCTCTCTTCCATCAGCTATTGTGCCAATTGGGCACCATCCTTGTGCCTCCAGACAATGTGGATGTGGGAGGGAAAAGAAAACAAGCTGGGGAGTCTCAGACAGAGAACAAGAAATGCGATGAACAGAGGGGTTTGTGACTTAAAAACTGCACAAATCTACAAGAGGCCTCAGCTTAAACACTACTGCTTTTGGAATCCTCTTTTCTCACTTAGAAGTAAAATTTGCACAGATGCTGTCTTGATTTCAAATCCCTTTTACCAATTTATCTACTTCTCCCCTTGCTTGAGTAAATTTACTGACCCTTTGTGCCCCCTGTGTCTGATGACTTGGTAAGTGTTCTTGAAATTAATTTGAGCTCCACAGCTTTCATCCCTCCAGCTTCTCTCTCCTCCCTGCTGGTTTCTCCTGCCGTTTTGGAGGGTTAAATGGTTTGAGAGATTTCTGGCAGTGGCAGAAAAGTATGCTGACAATGGGAGGCTGAAACTGGGAGTTCGCTGCTCTGTAAATACTACTGTGATGCAATCATTTGACAAGGCAGCTTAGGTCTAAACACCATGCATGATCAAATCCTTAAGAAATTACCTGCTGACAAAGGATAAAGCGACTTCTCTACGGCAGTTACATGTATGAGACTGGTTTACTCTCTAATGAAAAAAACAGTATTATACAGCAAAATGCTGATGATAAGAAAATGTCCCAGCACACACAATATGCATATTTGCTGCTGAAAACACAACAGTTAAGTAGCAATAGGTATGATCAGATGCACACTATACAGTAAGGTATTAAAGTGAATTAAAGATAACACATTTATTAAACCTTTTGAAAATAGACTGGGCTCGCTCTAATGTATCTAAATGTTCTTAAAGGCTCCCATTTGGTCAACAAGTTTAAACAAGTTGAACATGACATTTCAACATACCCACTTGGGCTTAATTGTAGAGATACAACATTCATACATAAATTTATCTGTATATTATATGCATTTTAAACATAAAAACATATTTCAGGATCAAAGCAGAACAGGAGAGTTGTGTTAATTAAAAAAATCCTAATTTCATTCTCTCATAAACTTGTATCAACATATAAAAAGTTAGCATTTTACTTTCAAAGGTACTGTAGTGTCTAGTAATCAGATGACGATGGTGTAGGGGGACAAGATTTCTTTGAAACAATCTGACATATGAATTTTTCCATTTGTACTCGTATTCATGACTTCTGTCTTATTACTTTTGTTTTTCCTCTAAAGTGAAACTTTTTCAAAAGTTAGACAAAACCCACAGTCATGTGAAAAAGAGGGTCATTAAAGGACTCTATGCAGTCCTATTAAAAACTAAGTACACCTTTATTGCTTCCATAGGAATTAAGAGGATAAGTAGCTGCCAGGTGCTGCTAATCAAATGAATTTCATTAACTGATCATCAGCCAATGGGATCAACTCTATAAAAGAAAAAGGTTTTAACAGTTTACTGGTTTGGAGCATTCGGGTGTGTATTAACACAATGTCAAATTCACTCCAGGGTCAGATCGACAATGCTCAGAGAAACTGCAAAAAACCCAAAAGCTACATCTCAGACTCTACAGATCTCAGCATATTAAATGCTGAAATTCATGACAGTAGAGTTAAAATAAGACTGAATAAGAATAGCTTGTTTGGATGGCTTGCCAGGAGAAAGCCTCTTCTCTCTAAAAAGAACAGGGCAGCATGGCCTAGGTTTGCAAAGTTGCATATGAACAAACTGCAAGGCTTCTGAATAACTCCATCCTCAGTCAATGAGCTGGAAAGATGGCTTTGACTCTCAGAGGTATTTGGGTTAGGCTGACAAAATCCAGTGTCAGCCTGGTCCTTTTACTATCTTTTATTTTATTTCTCTCTCTAACTATAATATTTAAATGGAGTCTGAGTGTCAAGTATCATTTTTTTACATTCTGAATGCAATGACCTGCTTGTAGCATAATGAAATGAAAGGAAAATGTTCAATACCTTTACTCAAAAAGACCATCAGTTCAATTCAATTCAATTCATTTCAGTTCAATTCAATTCAATTCAATTCAATTCAATTCAATTCAATTCAATTCAGTTCAGTTCAATTCAATTCAGTTCAATTCAGACTATCAAACATCTGGCTTGTGCTGCAGCTTCTAGTAGCTTTCAGCAGCAGCAGCTGCAATCGCTGTGCACCACAGAGTCTGCAGGCTGCCTTTTCTGAAGCAGTGCCACAGGTGGGCAGCATACATGGATTTAAAGGTTTAGAGGTATTCAAGGCAGACATTTTCACTCTATGAGCCAGCATATTTGCTTGTGTATACCCTATCATGCAATACCATTTGTTAATATCCTTATCTTCTAAAAGATCACTGGTTATTTAGTGGTCATCACACATTTACCTTTCACCCCAGTGATATCAAAATCCAGATTCCACTGTGAACAATTTAACAAATTTGCCATTATACCCTTACTCTTTTTGGGTTTTTGGAGCCAGAAGTTATGATATTGGGACTAAAGTGTGGAGTCTTAGCTATCACTGTACAGTAGGTAATCTTAGTTAGTCTGGTTGGAAATATGCATCCACAGAGGGTATGGGGAAAATATTTAAAAAAGACCTTGTATTTAGTTGAAAAGTCACTGTTGGTTGAAAAGATGTCTCTTTACTTTTAAATTTGGTTTTGTGTATTGGCCAAAGATTTCCTTTGAGGCAAAAACACAAATGTCCATATATTTACATTTAAAAACTATTTCAGTAGGAGAGATGTAATGTTCTTGCTATAAATGGCTAGAGAAAGTACCCAAACACAAGCCACAGAGGCAGGAAAAAAGCATAATCCCCCCAAAAAACTTTAATGGCTGTTTTCAAAAACGCATGTAATACAAAATCCAAATATTAAATCACAGTCAGAACAATATCTATACACTGCGTATATATATATATACACAGGTTAAAAAAAAAGAGGGTGGGATACACAACCACAAAGAAAGAAGATCAGACACAGGTGAAAAAAACAGGGAGTAAGACAGAGACATGAAGTTAATGCACAGGCAACACACTAGGAAGCGCAATTACCGAAGAAAAACAAGAAGTGGAAACAAACAGACAAGCAAACTAACACATAGACAAAAGCGGGGGAGATAAGGTCACACTGGGGACCATACATGAACCCAAGAAATAACATTAGTGAAAATCAAAACAGGGACCAAAAGCTTAAACATAATACAAGAACCTGAGAGAATGACAGCTCTAACGTAAATAAAAGGTTTACATCAGCACTTTGGAAAAAGTGCTGATCAATGCTATATTCCAGTGATGCTCTAAACTGTTTAGTTTGCCGGTTTTATTTTTAATGGCCGGCAGTGTTTTTCAGTGGTCAATCAATGGAAGCGTTCTTTTAAAATAATTTATCACCGTTTGTTGTGCCTGGAATTTACATCTTATCTGTGATTATATATTTTGGTATGTGTGTAAATACAGTCTGAATTATTCTTATTATTTGGTATTGTTTTTAGTTTCTTCTAATAACTGACCAAAATATGATGTCTCCTACTGCAAACTGTACTCTCTGTAAACTTTGGACATGTGATTGGCTTTTTGCTTTTGACAGTTAAAATAAAAAGGGAAGTGACAAAGGTAGTGAAAGCAGCCTCTGAGCCAGTTTAACAGCTGATATCTGGCTCACGGATGCACAGAGGAATTTCTCTCCCAAAGACATACTGTTATGGACTACAGGGTGGAACATATGGAGACGAACATTAAAGAAACACTACAAGCAGACTTTGATGCATTTGATACTTCTGAAGAGCTTGGATTTCTTCTTGAAGAGCCATTGGTAGGTTTTACTGTCATTTTTTGTCTTCTCATGTCATAATATTCTTCTGAGCATCACCATAGTTTTTGCCATACATATTAAAGCAGATCTGAAACTTCTGAATGTGATAAAAAATATCCTATATATTCCGTAAAGGCAGAGTTTTATTTACCCTTAAGTACTACCTTCTCTTTATCCATTGCCTTAATGTAAACCTTTGGTCAGTCTCTCTGGGGTAATTTTGCTTGTTTCTATGTTATGGAGGATTATTGATGAGGTGAAACCCCATCTTTTCCGCTTTCTACTGAGCATGAACTTGACTGGACTTTCCGACCGCACATAATAATCTTTTACCTATGTCTTATCAGTCAGCTTGTAGAAACTATTAATACAGGTGGCTGAAATTTGATAGTTTATACAACTGAAATGCAAACTGTAATTGATTTCTAAATGAAACATAAAAATTTTAGTCAAAGAATGAAGTACTGACATTGAGCAGAGCTCGTCCTTCTGTTTATGCATACAGCCCCTCCCTTTTGGGCATTCCCTGTTTTCTGCTTGGCTGGTTGTTGCTTTGTTTATTACGGTCTCCTCTTTTAAATTACTTTCTGTTTCTGATTGATGATCCCAGTCATTTGCTGACATGCAGGTCAGGCACCATGGAAAACATGAGCTGATAATGTTACTGATTACAGTCTACATGAAAATCCAACACGCAAAAAAACAATCAAAAATCAATGAGCAACTCATCTTATTCCTATTATCTTCTAGACTCACCTCCCAGACTATTATCAGGTGTGGTTGGACCTGGCAAATAATCTCACACATCTGATAGAATCCCATAAACTACGGGATCTGGTTCATAAGGTAAGATCGAGCAAAGCCTTCCTAATTGAAAAAATATTGAATGCAATCAGAACTGAGAACCCATACACATACATGTGAAAAAAGTAAACAGAAAGTCTGATTACAATTTAGATGCCGGTCTTGAGTCCCCATCTTTTGAGTAACCATCGGGAGCTTAGGCTTGCTCACCTTGCACTGGGATTCATCAGCATGGGATATGTATGGCAAGAAGGACAACATGACCCTGCTGAGGTAAAACAATTGAATAAGAGATAGTAAAACATATATATTTCAGTCAATAGTGCTCTAGCAGTTTGACCTACAAGTATAACATCCATATATCTATATCCTACTAACAGCTTTGAACTCTAAAGTCAAAATGCTAAACTTCTGATGATACAAACATGACCATATGTGCCATCAATGACTAGTGTATGAGTTTTAAGGTTAGTTGTTTTTAGAAACTAAGCCTAACATACATGTTAATGTGTTTTATAGTGTAAAATCACTCATGGATATTCATTTTCATGGTTTTGTTAACTTACAAAAAGCTTTTTATAAATACGATGTTAGCGGGTCCCATCCCACAGGAAATATCATGTTACGCCGGCCATGTTTCCGCAGTAGCTCAGAATGGACAAACAGACTTGAAAACTACCTTTCATGTTTACCATGAACATGACAGATGACATTAAATCTCACACACTGGTTCTTTAATGTACCAATACTTGTTAATTAGCCCAAAAAATAAACTACAGCTGAACCTCATTGATCTGGCAGATATAGGCACATTTAGATTTTGACTGTTGGTGATCATTAATAAAATTTCAGAAGGATGACCAAAGTAGAGAGAGTTGCCTCAAGGAGACCTGAAAAAAATCTGACAATCCATCTAATAGGTGGAGCTGGAGAAAAAAAGACATGAAACTCCCAAAGTGGTGGGTAAGATATTCTGCAGGAACAGTGAAACCTTTCACCAGCTAGTACTTATTGAAAAACAGGGAAATTAACAGATAAATCAGTCTGGGTGAAAGTGGTGGACCAACTTAAACACAGTTCGACAATTCTGAAATCCATGGCATTAGCATGGCTTAAAACCACTGAAATCTAAGGACTACTGGACCAACACTTTACTGTTATGGTTGTTTAACAGATACTCCCAAAGGCTCTGGCCTTGCCTTTTTGGCTGGTATCACGCAGACTTGGCCTTCCACCGATTTTGACGTATGCTGATTCAGTTTTAGCCAACTGGAAATTAAAGGATCCCACAGGGTAATATTTTTAGCTCATTCAATATCTAAGTTTCAGATAGAGTTTCCTTTAATGTAACTGTAACATCAAAATGAAAAATCTACCCTTGCAATGATTACTACTCCTTTCTTTTATTTTCTTTTAAGGGATATGACTTTGGGGTGAGTGGAAGGAAGACACATTGTTCATGCTCACGCTGGACTTTCATGTGATTTTTGCAATCTGACAGTGTCACATGATTTTTGCTCATATGTTTTCAAAACATTGTTCTTAAAAATAGGAACATGGACTTGATATATTCCTTCCCTGGTGGCAAAAGTTGCAGTGGATTTTTCATTGTGTCAATGCTGGTTGAGATAGCTGCTAGTTCAGGCATAACAGTAAGTACTGACTCTTTCTTGACCTCAGCCTGGTGCTGTCTATCATTCCTCTTTATTTTTATTTTTTTAATCCCATGATCCACATATCAAATGTGCCTTTGCCTCTTGTAACTTGGTGATGCCTTTTAAACTTTTAACTTTAACCAGGGGGCCCTGGAGGTGATGCATGCCATAAAAATCCCTGATCTCACTGCTATACAAAATGGTCTCATTAAAATAACTCAGTCTTTAAAGAAGATGAAGGAAAATTTCAAACTTATGCACAGTAAGCTTGAATTAAACCTTGTTCAGCATGACTTTAATCATTTTACATGCTGTGCTCTTTTATCAAGACAGAGAAATTCAAGGTAATTAGACAAATGAATCTGTGCTCTTTCCAGATCACGTGGAGCCGGCTGCATTTCATGGAACATTGAGAATTTTTGTCTCAGGGTGCGTTTAGGACTGCTGCAGTGGTTTGCAAGCTTTCAAGATTTCTTTCATGTAGATTTATCACACTGAAAGTGATCTTCTCTCTTTGACTTTTATGTATCTCTGCATTTTAAAATGCTAGTGTAAATGCACGTGCATTTCTTAAAGGAGGTTTATAGTTCTTGTTTAAATTGTTTTAGGTGGCAAGGAAATCCTATGCTTCCAAGAGGGGTGTTGTATGAAGGTGTGAGTGATGAGCCAATCTTGTTATCAGGTGGGAGTGCAGCCCAAAGTTCAGCCATTCAATGCTTTGATGCTTTGTTGTGCGTCCAGCATGAGAATGAGACAGGTAAGCATGCATTTCCGTCGACCTTTGACCCTTGCAGATACCTCTCATGAATAAATCACATTGTTTGTGCAGTCAGTTGATTGCTTTAGATGAGAATGTTTCCAGGACAGGCTATTATTTTCATTCTTTCAAGGTCTCTTTTCTGTTCTCTTCACTGATTCACTCAATCTAGGATCCTTTCTGACACGCATGAGAGATTACATGCCTCCTGCCCACCGTCAGCTGATAGAGACTCTGTCTGTCTGCCCACCACTGCGAGACTTCATCCTCTCCTGCTCCAGCTCTGACCTCTGCCAGGCCTACAACTCTTGCGTCTCTGCACTCATGGATTTACGAAACTACCACCTCAATATTGTGACTAAGTATGTAATTGTCCCTGGTAACCATGCACAATCCGTGGGCTGTCCATTCAGAGGTGTGGGCACTGCACTCAACACCACTGGGACTGGTGGATCCAACCTCATGGTATTCCTTAAGAGTGTTCGTAACAGCACCCAAAAAGCTCTGATTTTAGAGAGGTCACCAGAGTCTAGAAAAACTTAAATGTGATGACAGGCACATATAAAAACACATATAATATCCAAAACGTTTCATGCATACACTGTGGATGTAGTTATGAATAACAACAGAAGACCATCATTTAAATCAGTTTTTTTCCAGCATTATTACATTTACCAAGCACTGCAGTAAGCTGTAATAATAATAGCAACCTAACATAAGTTAAAGACAGTGTTGATAACTTCCAGTGTTTTAAATTATCAGCTTTCTTTGTGGTCATCACAGCAGATGTGGTCAAACAAAACCAAAAGGAGTAGTAATACATTGCTTTTTATCCTCAGAATAAATGAGCTATTCTCAACAGTAACTACAGCCATACATGGCACCTTAATTTAAACAAAAATCAGTTGAAAGTTATTGGGCATTCAGATACAGTATATTGTGGCAATGAGTTCTCAGTGTTCAACCAAGTTGCAGATGACAGAGAAAAGTACAGTATGCAGTTTTAGGAAATTTGTCGCTAAGTTAATAAAGTATTCTGGATAAAAACTGGACCTATTTACTGTAATACTACTAATACCAAGCTTTAATATATCTGCAGAGATTTTTGTGAAACATATGACAAATGGGAGGTTTATTTACACCTTATGCATTTCTACAACAGGCCATCTGTTAACTGTTAACTTTTTAGGATGTAAACCTGTTTCCACGGAATGATTTCTTCCAGAAGCCTCAATAGAAAAACAAACTTACATCACATAATCAGGGAATTCAGTCACACACGATCAATTTTTATTCCATTTGCCTTCTGTGCCTGGCTTGTATTTGCCTCACGGGTGTTCGTCACAGCGTGGAGTGGGCAAAGTTCAACTAATTTGAACTTTTACCGCAGTGCTCCTGAAAGCTTGTCGAGTAGTGCAAACCACTGGAAATAATGAGTTTCAGAGCAAAGTGGTACCACTGTGACATCATGTTTGAAAGCTCCTTTATGCAAGAAAAAAATACCCTCATAGTAAACCAAATTTATAAGAAAAATAATGAGGTACAACATTAAAAATGACAAGAATGTGTTTTTTCATTTACTAAAATCAAATACATTCGATCTCACTAATCAGATTGCACTTTGTTTTAACAAAACTCTTTATATAGTAATTTAAAAGTATATAATCATATAAAAAGTAAACCACCGAGGCATAATCTGTAGTGTTGCATTTTTTTTTACTTTTAGTTTTGAATGTGTAATTTATATTTGTATGAAGTTCAATCATAATATATTTTTCAATGTTTTCATCAATTTCACTGTATCTGTCTGCCTATGTTATAGTTATACCAAAGGTTGAATGTTATTCTTAATTTTTTCCTGTGCGCATGGGATGCAGGTTTGGTTTCCCTTATTTTTCAGGGCTTGACTTCAAGGTTATGTCTCTTCTTGCTACTGAAAACTAATCACATTAGAAGAGGGAAGAATTAGCTCAACTGCACAGCTGCTGAGCCCTCATTATAGTCCAACTCTGGCTGCTGTTGCACAGAATTGCGAAGTGGAATGGGTGGCTTCTGAATAAGTGTTTTTCTCTATTCTATACTCTATTTTTCTTTAATAAAATCCTCAGTGTTGCTTAATATAAACACCTAAGAATGTATTAATTGTATAGGTTTTTGTGATGAGCATCATTTGTGTAGTTTAGGCATGGTGAATGCCTCTAAATACTAAATTGCCCATGAACCTTGGTCATGATTGTCAGCCCCAGTGGGAACGAGGGCAAGAATTTAAATGACTTTGGCCACAATTTTGACCAACAAAGTAAAGAAAATTGATTAAGGCCGGTGGTGCATAATGATATCCTCAGTTTTTCCTTTTTTTAAAGGATGAAGTTGTTAATCATTTTACTTTTTTTTTTTTTTTAAAATTTCTTGTT
>VUQH01033832.1:0-11495 GCA_015106775.1 Etroplus canarensis | reverse complement strand
GCATAGTTTCCACTGGCACCCTGTTGGCTAACGGCACCGGAGGCAGTCGTTGTTAACCCGGGCCATGACCGATCCGGTATGGAAGTTGTGTTATGAATCCGCATATTTGATTTGGCACAGTTTTTACGCCGGATGCCCTTCCTGACGCAACCCTCACCATTTACCCGGGCTTGGGACCGGCACTAGGACTACACTGGCTTGTGGGTCCCTGTGGCTGGTTTAGATATTCCACTGTAAGTGGTGTAAGTGGTGTTATAAAATGTAGAAACAACAGCAACTCAGCAACATAAAAGCAAATCTCATCAGTAGTCTGCTGATTAAATAATGAGGTTCCAACCCTTCCCTGGCATTATAATCAGCACAAAAACTGTGTGTGTGTGTGTGTGTGTGTGTGTAGCTTCATGGCATGAGTTTCCATGGCTGACCAGCAGCATGAAAGCTTTACATCACAAAGCATGATGTTAAGTTATATGGAGTGATGTAACGCACACCGCCACCAGACTCTGGAGCATGGAAATGTGTTCTGTGGAGTAATGAATCACACTTCTCTATTTTTCAGTGGGATGGAAAGTCTAGGTTTAGGAAATACCAGGAGAACATCACCTGCCTGACAACACTGTGTCAACCGTAAACTTTGGTGTAGGAGGGATAATGCAGTAGGGTTTTTTCTGGGGTTGGCCTGGTTCACTTAGGTCCAGTGAAGGGAAATTTTAATGCTTCAGCTTCCCAGGACATTTTGGACATTTCTATACTCACAACTTTTTGGAAACACAAGTGCACAAAGCAAGGTCCATAAAGGCATATTTGGATGAATTAGTTGTGGAAGAACTTGACTGGTCTGCACACAGTCCTGACCTCAGCCCCACTGAACACCTTAGGGATGAACTAGAATGGAGACTGCAAAGCCCTCTTGTCCAAATGCTCTTCTGGATGAATGGGACCAGTTCCAAATTAATGCCTATGGACTTAGAATGGTATGTCACAAAATCTCCTTTAGGTCCAATGTTTAGGTGGCGTATTACTTTTGTCCATATGGTGTCTAAAATGTTGTAACTTAACCACCAGATTCCCTCACTACAGGGTCAGGGGATCCCATTTTGTTCTAATCATCAAAGTATCTTCTTAAGTCTGAAAAAAAGAGTATTTATGATTTATTATCACTCGTCTACCACCACCACATTTTATTAAGATCTCTATCCTCTTTAGCTACTGTAAACACTTGAAAACACAGTGAAGTCTGTACCATAAAAAGGATGAAAAGCAGGGAGAGAATCTGGAGCTTAATCTGGAACATGAGGAGATGGCAAGGAGATATGGGATGAAGACAAGCCAAGGAAAACAACAGGAAAACAATACTTAGAGTTTGAATTTTTGTTCATGTCATGTTGTGAAAAGTCCACCACATTTCTATTGCAGCTCTGAGACACAGTAATATTGTATTGCAGTGGATACAAAAACTAAAAAGTCAGTTCGTGTTTTAAATACAGAACATCATATATACAGTATATACATATAGTTATCAGTACCAACATGTGTACCAACGATGTTGATTTTGTGTACCCAAGGACTTACGAACCAAACACCAGTACTGTGGGTCATTTATCATTCTAGTTGTTATCTTTTCTTTTTTATCACTCCAATTCCTCTCTTTCATTCCTCACATGAGATGCTATCTTGCACCTCTTAATCAGGTTACCACTACCAGGTGTTTATGCCCCTGGGAGGACAGAGTTTTGTTTGACTGTCGGGACACATTGTTCCACCGGTGAAGAAGAATAGATGAAAAGATTAGTGGCTGCACACAGCAGTACAGAGATCACTGAATAGACAGATAAAGGCAAAAAGTGGACTCTCAAAATGTGAAAATGGTCACAGTAGCAAATGCAGCTTTAACACTTCAATTTCTCCATCTTTTGTTTTAAGCGTACACTCTAATTGATGCCAACTGAGTCAGTCTCAGTCATATTATTTTATACCAAGTTAAAAATGCACAGAATTTTATGTCTTTCTATATATTAAAATGACATTGTACAGTACATGTTGGAAAATTAAGTCATGAGGTGTTACAGAGACCAAAACAGGAATTTAAACAAACAGTGTTTTCAAAATCTGCAATTATGAGACTGGATATCTTGAAAACAGAAAGACAGGCTTACTGTCAGCTGGTTAGATGAAGAGGACAGAATTGATTTGTCTTTTCATGGGTTTGTCTTTTGGCCTATCTTAACATTTGTTCATCTTAACAATTGTTCAGGGAAGAGCGCCATTGGTTAGTGTCATGGAACTCACTGTGGAAATTAAAGTTTAAAGACTATGACTAGTTTAACTTTTTTGATGATAAGAGACCTCCAGAATGTCACATTACACAATATAAAATGAACAGTTTATCATGGTCCCCTGGCCTCTGGGTCATGACCTGCAGCTCTCTCTCCTTCCCTCCCTCGTTACCTCTCCTTTCCCCTCTGCTCTGGGATATGGGTTGTGGCAATTAACTATGTGCTTAGTCTTTAAGTATGGATTCTAACTGGGTGGAGTCTAGGCTGCACACCTGCTGCGTATCCTCATCACCATCCTTTTTAAACCCTGCAGTTCCCTCCAGACTCCGCCGAAATGTAGTTCTTACTCGCTCAGCAAGCTAGGCTGGTGGAACATTTCTTGCTTCATGTTGATGAATATTTCTGTGGAGTTTTTGATGGCTCTCTCTCTGTCACCTTCAGGAGCAAAGCCGACCACCTGGGCTACCTGCTTAAACTTCTTAAATCTCTCTCGTTCTCTCAGACTAATGGACCATGCACTCTGGAGAAAGCCAAGGATAGCACTCAAGATGTCATATACCCAAGGACCCAGCCCATACTCCTCAGCCTTCTGGAGTCAGCTCAGCTTCCCCTTCTCCTGGACCAAACTCTCACCTTCAGTTCCTGCTGACAGAGAGACTGTTTGCCCCCCAAAGACTAGCACTATCACCCCCCACACCTTGTATATGTGCCAAATTGTAAATAAACTGTCTATACTCATTATTTGGTGTCTGCCCACATCTGTGTATTTAATCTTCAACCTTGACACAATTGTTTAACAATGACCGTTTTTGGTCCAAACCAAAAATCTTTCAAGTCTGAATCTAAGCATTGCTTAGTTTTTCAGAACTGCTCTGTGGTTCCTCAAATGGATCACTAATTTTTACTGATAACAGTAATGTACTGGTATGCCAGGTAGATGAACTGAGTAGTCTTTGTGTCCACTTTGTCATCTCCCAAGCATCTTTCTCCAAATGCCCTTTTAAATTGTCTAGAATTTAGTGAAGAACACTGATTTATTTTTTCCCCCCAGCATTGTCTTTCAAAAGTATGAGCATTGTAGGTAGTTGGTTATATAGAATAGCAGTACTTGAAAAGGAAAAACGTTTGTTTTCTCATCAACCATTGGAATCACAATGTGTTACATTGTACAAGTAGAGAACAGGGCTTTTAAGAGACAGTACTAAATGGAAGCAGATTACCATTACAGGGTTTTACCATATTACATTATAGTACTTAGCACACAGCCGTGCTTATTCATCCAAAAAACACTTTACATAATGACTGACTGAGCGTTGCATTCAAGGTGCATTGTATTTTTTCTATCATGGGGCCAAGTTAGAGCCTGAATTAGATTTCTGCTCTAGACTACAAAAAAAGAAGCATTTTAAAATTACAGTTTTATTCTCAGTGACCTGCCAGTCTGTTTGGCCTTTCTGCCCTTTTGTCACACTTTATTATAATCACACAAAAGCAATGTGGCTACTGTGAAATGTCAAGTAGGTATATTAACAACACCCTCCCAACTCAGAGATTGTCAAAAATTGCCTATTTTGCTGCTGTATTCCCCTCAGCAAAACAGGGAGAAGTGACCATGAATTTGTGGCTCTCTGAACAAAATAGCTCAAATACAGAGTATATCAAGCTTCTTTTATAGCCTATCTATTCTAAATCCACTATGTAGGTAAATTTAAAATTTCCATATTTGATTCCCTCAGTGGTAGTGCAAACACACAATAGTGGGAGACTAACACTATCAAAATTTGAATACAGTGCAATTTCTGTACATAGTCTCCAAAAGATTGCAGAAAGATTTATGTTTGTGCAAATAGATTCAAACTGACGTACAGAAAATTCCAAACACACACATACAGACTCACACAACACACACACACACACACACACACACACACACACACACATACAAAATGCTTACACAGCGATTTGAGTAGGACAAATGTTTGGGACAACATGAGCTACTAAAGCTCATAAGTCAAATTCCTGCAAGCAATGCACATAAATCTGAAAACACATTTTACTTGTGAAAACTTATTAAATTTGGAGTGTTTAGGCTCTCCCTTACAGATAGGGTGAGGAGGTTGGTCAATTGGGAAGGGCTTAGAGTAAAGCCATTACTTCTTCGCTTCAAAAGGGTTGAGGTTGTCTAGGATGCCTCCTAGATGCCACCTAGGTGATGGGATCTGGGCATGTCCAACTGGGAGGAGATCACTGGGTAGACCCAAGACACACAGGTGAGAATATATCTCTTATAGATGGAGGAAAGGGAGGCCTTGGTGCAGTCCTTTATTTTACCCCCTGTCTCAAACAAACAAACCAAAAACAAACAAACAAACAAACAAACAAAACATTTTATCTCCTTTGCCATTTTCAGACCACCCTCCCTTTGAGTGTTGTTTATTCTGATTGGTTGCCTCTCTTACACAGAAGTTTTTTATAGCAGGTAGCAACCAGAGTGTGTTAGAAATGACTATGTCAGGGACATCTGCTTTCTATGACATCATTCAGAAAAAGAAACTACCTGAAACCAGCTATATAGAGCACTCTGAAGACTGAGCTTTTGGCTCACAGGGAATGCTTTTATAAATACACTGACCTCATTACTGGAAAATTTGGCCGAGTTTAATATGAGTATCCACTATATTTATTTCAAACACTCAGAACAATTCCACTTCATTTTAATACTTTATCAAAAACTGTAACATAGAGATTTCCAATTCTGGCACACATATGGAATAGGTTGAGTGCCAAGTATGACAATCTTTGGCATAGCTTTCCCTATCAGTTAAACTGACATTAAAATCCAAATATTCTCCTGATGAAAAGTGCAAGACAATTATTCATCCTAATTTAATAATCTTCCAGCACGGCAAAGTTCATTCGTATAGAAAAAATGCACTTCAGCACTGAATATAAAAGAAATGTTTAATAAAGCCTAGAATGTGCCTTCACTGCTATGATTGTAGACATGCTGGTGTGTATTTAATAACAGCCATCATGAGAATAAAGGGAGGGATAAAGGTAGGACTGAGAAGGAAATTAAATTTTTATGCAATGACTTCTACTGACTTTAATTTTGTTGTGTAATTCAGATTTTCTATTTGTTTGGGTAATGGCTTTTGTCATGCTCATGTAGGCTAGATTATAGTGTTTTGCTGTGATATTAATTTGAAAAGGGTGATCTAAAATATTCTTCTGCTCTGGTATTGCAAACACATGCAGCAACCTGTAAATCTTTAACAAGCTGAGTGTGCTACTATAAAGGCCTGAAGGCTCTGCTGAATATATTAATAAGGGGTCCTGCTTAATTTGTTGAAATGTAAACAACATTTTAAATAGCTGCTTTTGTTTGGTTTTCCTTTAATCCCAGAGGAAAAGGATCAGGGTAGATATAATTGAAACTAAAATAAGATGCCACCCATAAGAAATATGTGAATTATTGATAAACAGTGAGTTAAATTCAGTATTGATGAGAGTTCAGTTGCATTGTGGGGGTGGAGGGTGGGTGGGATTGCACAGAGTGAGAGAGGAAATAAAGAGAATAAATATGAACAAACAAATACGAGGGAGACAGAGTGGGTGGGAAGACAGAGACAAAGTGCATTAAAAGAAAAAAAACGATTTTGGCATGGGGTTTCAATAAAACAAATCTGTGTAAGACTTGATTATGTTGCTTTTCCATTAGCTGCATAGTGGAAACCAACTAAATAATTATTAATAATCTGAATGTCAAGGGGCTTTGCATCCACACTCCTTCTCATTTTTAGCTAGTTCATTAGGCAAGAATGGAAAAGGTCCTAACAGAACATGAGTATAGGTAATCTTACAATTACAATTGTAGCTTTGATATCTCCAGAATTGTTTTAATAATCTGATTGAACTGTTTCCTTGATTAGCCTGACAAGGCCACGAAGTTGACAAGAAGATAGAATTCAGCAGAGAAGACGGTGTGTGTGTGTTGTTCGTGTTCATGTCTTATAACTGTTTGGGATTCAGTCTTATGTCAATAATGTGGGTTCACTCACAGGGTGACTGAGTGACAGAACTCGCTGAGAACCAGTGACACTGCATGAGAGAAATAACTTGTAATGGGCTATTACTGCACAAGAACTCCTTGAATCCAGCAGTCTGCCTCTGGGTTCGTCACCACAGCTGTGAGAGAGTACAAAATCGAGAAGGAACCAGACAGAGAGACTGACTGATGGCCGGAAAAAGGTAAAGATGCCAGAGGGAAATCAAAGGTGGTGAAAAAGTCTCCGGAGAAATGAGATGATTTAGAGAGGGGCTGTTTCACCTTTCAAAAAAGAACCACAAAGGAAATAAATCTTTGCTCAGAAAATGTCATGCTTGTATGATATGTGTTTTAGAGGCATACTCCTTTTTTCTAAATGTAAACAATGCATTGCCCTACCACCACAGGGGCTTGCCACTACCTCATCAAGGTTAAGTGGGTTCTAATCATATAGCTGTGGATGATTTACAATATGCTATTCATTTCATGTATAATTTACATTTTGTGTTTACTTCAAGGGGTTAAAGTGGGCCAGAATGATCAAGACTGGTGCCCTGGTGCCTTAACAAATTCTGATTTTAATACATAAGTACATCAACCAAGTTCATTTTTTATGTGTTGTAGACGGGCTTTGCTTCCAGCTGTTGCCATGAAGATTTTTACTCAAGAAATCAGAAAGCAGTCTTACACCTGCATACTTCATGCACATTCTTATATTTTTTCAAGTTTCCGTCACAATACTTATATTCAGCACTACAGAGCACATAGCTCCTGTTTTTTAATGGAAGAATATTTAAGATACAATGCTTAAAGCACCACTGGTTACTACAGGCCTCATTCAACCATTTACACAGTGCTTTCACTATCACGCAGACACACTCACATGGATGCATCAGGAGCAACTTGCAGTTAGGCCCAAGGACACTTATATACGTAACCTGGAGGAGCCTGGGATCAAATCAACAACCTTCTGATTTGAGGACAACCCGCTCTATCTCCTGGGCCACAGCCGTCCTGATGGTGTAGTAGTTAGCATTTTTACCTCACAGCAAGAAGATCCTGGGCTTTTAACCCAGTGGTGGGTTGAAGCCTTTCTTTGTGGAATTTGCATGTTCTGTCTGGGTACTTTGGCTTTCTCTCATAATCCAAAGACATGCAGGGTTAAGTTAATTTGGCATATGTGGTGAATGGTTGTCAGTCTCTCTTTGTTAGACCTGTGATAGGCTGGAATTTTTCCAGAGTGTTCCCTACCGCTCGCCCCATGACAGCTGGGATAAGCTCATGTAACATCTGTTTGAATGAAGCTGGTTTAACTACAAAGAGCAGTAAACCTCAGAGCCAGTGACTTATTTCCAAGAGAGTAATGTCCCCCATCTGCACCATTAGACCTGACCTGAGGGTTCCTCACCTTTCATATCTCACTATAACCTCTGGTTGCTTCAAATCTGTTAAACCACAAATCTTCAGGGAAACATTTGTTTTAGTCATGTTTTCATCACTTTGCAATGATTTAAAGAAACAAGCTGAAAAGAGCTTGCTAAACTTTTTCATAAGGACAAAAAACAAAACCTGCAGAGTACATGTATCTCATGTCCAGCATGTGATACTGACTGAATTTGTCAATAATAAGAGGTTTTCTCTGTAATATTTGAATATTTATAGTTTTAGTAAACTGATCTCCTCTATAAATGTTTATCCAGAGCACAAGGAGACACGTATTTCTGGGGAGGAGGTGTTTAAACTCCCCAGGGTAGCGAAAGGGAGGATAAAGTCCCAGTCTAGATAATATTGTTGAGTCACTCATTAGAAACTGCAGAAAGGCTTTGCTTTATCTTCATGAAGTTATTTCAAGTCTATAGTTTTTTTGTCTCTGTAAGAATTCAGTGGTCGTATCTGTACCTAAAAATAAAGTGACCAATACATTCAATAACTCCAGGACTTTGGTTATCTCATTATGAAAACCTTTGAGGGGATTTTGAAAGAGGTGGTTTAGATACAATTCAGACAAAATTAGATCGAATTCTATTTTCTAACAGGGTAGACAGAGTTGTTGAGGATGCCAAGGGCGCCTCACTTAATAGAGTCCTGGATTACCTGGATGGTGCTGAGAATTCTGACTGGTTACTTTTTATTGACTCCTCCTCAGCTTTCAACTGTATCCATTTTCACATTTTAGCAAATAAAGTTACCAGCAAAAGCAACACTGGCTTTGCTTGTAGCTCATTTTTAAAATTCATTTATTACTTTTTTAAACTGACAGGTCTCAAAAGATAAAGGCCAGTGATCTTGTATGAAATGCTGTTCTTTCTTCTTGTCTTTAATCAAGTTTATTTGTCTTATCTACAAATGGACTCAGTGAGACACTAATTATCACTGTCATATTGAGGGCAGGCATAAGTTTGCTGACTATTACATCATTGTGTCCCTGGTCGGTAATGAAGAAGAATTCAACCAGTGTTTGATGAATTTAGAGACTGGTATAAAAATCTTCTTTTTGGACAGTTGTCCAAAGAATCAAAAAATTCTCTTTCTCTTCTTTCTGCTGTTATTTTTTTCAAAGGCTGAAGAAGTTGTTCAACATTACAAGTACAACGGGCAATCATGTTGTTTGGTTTTGAACCAACTTCTTGAGAAGGCCCATCTGTTCTTGTGCTTTTATCAGAAGACTGACTCAATTTTCAGGAGAATGGTCTAACCTTGTTTTATTGAGCTGGTTATAACATTCTATTTTAATTTATGCTTTTGGTAAGTTACCTTTAAAACACGTATTTTTCTTTTTTTAACTGTTAGAATGTAAAATAAAATTATAGTCACAAATCTAAATAATGTCTCCCAACTGTAAAAGGTTAACACTCATCACCCCTTGTTGAGTGACTTAAGGTTGCTTTGATCTGGTCACAGATCTAATCTGGCAGGATGCAGAACTAACAAATTCAATTATCCGTGCTGCTTATTTTTTAGAATAAAGTGATGCAATTCTATGCCTTTTGACTGATTTGTTTGGGTGTTAACTGTTGGTGATAATGTAATGTAATTTACCTGCATTTATATGGCACTTTTTGACACTCACAGTGCTTTAACAAGTTGCTCCCCAGAGATGACAAAAATAACCTTGACCTTTATTCTGTGTGCTAAGCTCTTTATTAAAAATTTATAAAATCAAGTGTCCTAAAAAGACCATGAAAAGATTGATGGTGAAGTAAATAGTAGGTGCTACACAATTTGAGCAGTATATCATGACAGCTACTGGCTAGAATATTGTGAAATTTTGTATGTATTTATACATATATCCATAGCTTCCATCACCCTTGAGTGTTGTTTGTATGTGCTTTCTATGCCCATAAGTCTGCTGAGGGTTGCTGTGTGGATGTGGGGTGGTGCTTTCTTTTGTTACTGTCTTAGGCACCTTTCTCTTCCCTGTGTTGTGCTTAGCTGACTCCACTCAGCAATCAACACTGGGATTACTAAAGCTGAGGGAAAGCAGATGGTCAGGGCTGGAGTGCCTTTGTCCTGGCAGTGCTTAAGATTTGGGGTTGCCATCCTCACAAATTTTACCATAGATTTTCTTTTGTTCTCAGTGAAAATAGCAGCTTTTTCATTTTAGCTTTTAAAAGTTGAATTGTCAGTAAACATATTTGTTTTGCTCCTGGTTCTGCCACTCTGGCTTGTTTTCCACTGCACACTTGTTAAGTTTCTTGGGCAACATAACACAGATCACTGCAGGTTGTTAGAGCAACCTTAGATTCAGTAACCTCGGCAAAGTTGAAAACATACACTAATTTTCCAACTTACAACATTTTTTTTCTATGTGGAAAAAATATGCACATCCTATGTGCATATTGAAGCGAATGGGGTCAGAACAAAGATAGACTGCCAGAATCCATCGTATATAATTCTGCAGTTTGTTCTAACCTGGATAAGTAGAAAGGACATATGAAAAGATTATATAAATCACAATATTTTTTTTTTTTAATTTCGCTGGATGATTTTTGAATTAGATATTTATTGGATATTTAAATATATATCAAAACAAGCACATAATCATTGTACGCCTCATGGATCTTTGATCAATATTTGTATAAGATGCATTATTTGCCAAGAAGGTGGCACATAGGGCTCTGCTTTACATGAAATATTTTTGCTGAATGAGGTTGTGACTTTGCTTGTGTGGTAAATGTCACTGAGCAGCCTGCTTCTGCGTTTATCAACCTTTAATAAAATCAATTTTGCTGACAAAGCCTGCTGAACCAACAATATTATGCTCACTCTTCCTTGCTCCTAAAAGTGACCATACTGTCTGGTTATGAATAATGATTAAAAAACTGAATCACATTTATTTTTAACATGACCTGTCACATTAGTTGTTCCTGATATAACACATAAGACAAATCAGAATTGAGGCACTTGTGATTGTAAGACATGAGGAATGAGAGACTGGCATAGTGACTACTGGTGAATGAGGCAAATCATTTCTGTCACACTTTAGCTCATTGCCCCCCCTGACATCCTAACAGTTGGACATCATTGTTTCACACTGCAAAGGATTAAATGGCTGATAAGCTGATGTATTTTAGCCAGGGGGACCTTTCCCTATGTGGTAAGCTGTAATTGAATAAAGGTCATTCAGTTCTCACAGGTACACAAAGATTAAACTGTGTTTGACTGTAAATCCTGCTATTACCTTTCAGAAGATTTTTCCTCAGTACAGGCCACTTTGGATCCACATTTGACATCAAAGGCTACATAATAAAATAATCTGAGAACAGCAACACTTGGCCAGAGCATCTTAACATCATGTGGATTTAGAGAGCTGTGAATTGTACGTGAATTGTGGAAAATAAAGGATCCCTGCTTGTACTGTATAATAAATCTGATGAGTGCAGAAAAGGGAACGCAGATAAAGGGTTTACAGTCAAACTATGTTCATATTATTTCATGTAATATGTTCTGCATGGTGCACGGTGGTGCAGTGGTTAGCACTGCTGCCTCACAGCAAGAGGGTCTGGGTTCAAATCCAACAGCTGGCTACCTTAGGCCCTTCTGTGTGGAGTTTGCATGTTCTCCCTGTGCTTGCGTGGGTTCTCTCTGGGTCCTCTGGCTTCCTCCCGCAGTCCAAAGACATGCAAAGGGGGTTAGGTTAATTGGCAATTCTAAATTGACCATAGGTGTGA